>JAVQJD010031701.1:0-10281 GCA_036023655.1 Nannoperca australis | reverse complement strand
CCCCGGTCCCCCCCCCCCCCCCCCCCCCAGCGGGGTCAGAGGTCACCGCTCCCCTCCCTGTACTCACGATCTCGTCCTCCACGTCTCGGTTGAACTGGTGGATCTCGCGTGAGGCCATGAGGTTGTCTCGTCTCTTCTTCAGTGGTGCCTGGAGGAACTGGAACTTCCTCTCCACGCTGATGCGCTGGCCGTCCACCTCCTCGGAGCCCTTCCCCTCCTGACTGAGGGCCTGCGACTGGCTCTGCAGCTCCCCCACCTCCTTCTGACGCACCTCCACCTGGCTCTCCAGGATCTGCAGGAGGAGGCGACACTAGTGACTCCTGGTTCTCAGAACAAACTTCTTATGCAGGAAAACTCTTTAAAAGATGTTCATTAATGAATGAAATGACGAGTTCATGCAGAATAAATAACTATTATGAAGAAATAAAAACTGCACTTAGTAGATATTTCCAGAGCTTTCAGCCACAACTCATGGTCTTCCTCTGCAGGTGGAGTTTGCTCAGCTGTCAGATACACTGGTTGTATTATCACGGTTGCCACGACAACGGAGCAAACTCCACCTGCTGGAGAAGACCGTGAGACGCAGGTGAAAGCTCTGGGAGAAGCAGGTAAGTGGACCTTTGTTTTATTTCAGTAAATGAGCAAAATTAAATAATAAAATGTAAATTTATTAGAAAGAAAAATAGAATGAAAACTACAAAAACGTTCTGATGAGCAAATAAATAAAAACGTGTCTTTAGATGTAAAGAATTTTAATAATATTTTAAAAATGAGAAGAAACACACTCTGGTCCTCACAAGGACACAAGATCCTCCAGAGGCTTCGCATTTAAAATCTGTTTATCTAAAAAATACTAAATATACTCAATAAAAATAGGGTGAGGAGGAGGAGAGGAGGAGGTGAAGAGGAGGAAGAGGAGGAAGGGAGGAGGAGGAGTAGAGGAGAGGACGAAGTGTAGAGGAGAGAAGGAGGAGGAGGAGAGAAGGAGGAGGAAGAAGAGGAGAGGAGGAGGAATCTTCTCTGTGCTTAACATCAACACTCGTAATGATCTCCCTCTAACAGTTATGTAATATTTCATTACGTGTGTTTGATCTCTGAAGCAGAGAAGATTCCTCTCCTCTTCCTGCTCTTCACCTCCTCCTCCTCCTCCTCTTCCTCCTCCTCCTCCTCTTCTTCTTCACCTGTTTTTTATTTCCGACCTTTCTTCAGTGATTTATATTTATTAAATATATTTAGTTTTTTGGAGGTAAACAGATCTTAAATCTTGGGTCTTGCTGCTTTTGTTTTGGGGAAACGATGAATAAAGAACCTGTGAACCAACGAGTGAAACTCTGCTGTGGAACAGGAAGTGTTTAGCGCTCCACTTCCTGTCGGGCTCCTCACCTGCTGCTTCTTCAGCATGATGTTGACGGAGGTCAGGTCTTTGCCGTAGTCGTCGGACTGCAGCTGCGCCTCCAGGCCGGCCAGCCACTTGTCCAGGTCGGCGCAGCTCTGCGTGAACAGCTCCGCCTTGTTGGCGTCGAACAGACACTTGGCCTTGGTCTGTGTGGTGGACTCCAGCTCCTCCCACATGCTCTTCAGGGACGCCAGCTTCTCCGTCACCATGGCCTCCGTCTCCGGCTTCTCCGCCATCAGCGCCTGTCCGTCCTGAAACACAGCGCTTCTGTTTCAACACTTTGATTGATCTCGTTTACAGGAAATACTGCGACTAATTGTCGTATTACCAAGTTTGACCCCAACTTCCTCCCATACTTCCAGCACAAACTTCTACCTGAGTGAATTACACTAGCACAGATGTTAGCACAGATGTTAGCACAGATGCTAGCACAGATGTCAGCACAGCTGTCAGCACAGATGCTAGCACTGATTTTAGCACAGATGCTAGCACAGATGTTAGCACAGATGTTAGCACAGATGCTAGCACTGATGCTAGCACAGATGCTAGCACTGATGCTAGCACAGATGCTAGCACAGATGTTAGCACAGATGCTAGCACAGATGCTAGCACAGATGTTAGCACAGATGCTAGCACTGATTTTAGCACAGATGCTAGCACTGATGCTAGCACTGATGCTAGCACTGATGCTAGCACTAAGCACGTTATAATAAAGTAAAAAGAACTGATTCCTCAAACCAGTTTATCTGCATTTCTTTTCCCAACACCACACATTTTGTTTTATCCCCTGTGATCAATCGTGATTCATCACAGCCTGTTATTGTGATTAACTGGATTACATTTGTGGTGCAGATCCAGCATCAGACACAAACCGGGGCCCACCTTGTCGATCTTGTCCAGCCACTCCTTGTTGGACTGCAACTCGGCCATGAAGGCCTGGTGTTTCAGCCACTTGCTGTGCAGGTTCCGGGCCTCGTCGTACGACATGTCCTGAGCCGTCAGCATCTTCTCGTTGATCCACAGGGACAGCTGAAGACACAAGGACACGTCTCAGCTCAGCTCCTGCAGGTAACCTGGACCGTGTGGCCTCCTCTGAGTGTGTGTGTGTGTGCTTTCACCTCCTGGCAGTCCTGCAGGAACCTCTGCAGGTCTCTGTTGTCCTTCAGCCTGGACAGCAGCTCGCTGGCAGCTGCTCGGTTCTTCTTGTGTCTGCAGAACAAGACAGAGACCCCCTGTGATTTACATTCACCTTCACTACAACCTGTGAACCTCTGCACATCCTCAGATCTTAAATGTTCTATTCTACATGTATCTCTGTGCTTTCAGTGGCTTTACTTGAAATGTTCTGGATGTATCGGAGCTCTCGTTTGCACCAAAACTAATTCCTTGAATGTGAGAAACTTGGTAAAACTCCGGGGACAGAGCCGCAGCGTGTCGCTCACCTCTGGTCGATGGAGTCCACCTTCTCCTGGATGCGCTCGGCGTTGACGTTGCCGTCGGTGACCAGGCGGCGGCCGGTGTCGACCACGCCGCTGATCTTCTCCTCGTTGGCGTCCAGGGTGGTCATGAAGTCCTCCTGCTTCTTGATGGCGGCCTCGGCGCCCTCCAGAGTGGTGGGCATCTCGGTGTGAGCCAGGACGTACTCCTGACCGACGCACACAGAAAACACGCCTTAAAGACTGAACGTGAGGCTGTCATGGCGGCCTTCTACCACCTGGTGGCAGCGTCGGACCCACAGAAACATGGCTGATTACTTCTCTGTATTAATCGATTAATCACAAATCGGGTGGAGGTGGAGCATATCCCAGCATGCACTGGGTGAGGGAGGGGTGTGGCGTACACCCTTGGACTGTCTGTGTGTGTGTGTGTGTGTGTGTGTGTGTGTGTGTGTGTGTGTGTGTGTGTGTGTGTGTGGGAGAGAGATCTGGGTTACCCACGTGATGTTGGACTGGACGAACGCCCAGTCAGAGATTTATCTGCTGATCACAGTGTGTGTGTGTGTGTGTGTGTGTGTGTGAACAGATCACATGACAGCAACCACATGACATCACACAGTGAGGAGGTCTGTGTCTACGGAGAGGAGGCGACAACATCCCAAAATTTTCACACGGTCTGAATGCAGAAGCACTAAATCCTGACCCTGATCCTGATCCTGATCCTGATCCTGACCGTGATCCTGATCCTGATCCTGATCCTAATCGTGATCCTGACCCTGAAACTGATCCTGATCCTGACCCTGACCCTGATCCTGATCCTGACCCTGACCCTGATCCTGATCCTGACCCTGATCCTGACCCTGACCCTGATCCTAATCGTGATCCTGACCCTGAAACTGATCCTGACCCTGACCCTGAAACTGATCCTGACCCTGACCCTGATCCTGATCCTGACCCTGATCCTGTTCCTGACCCTGATCCAGACCCTGACCCTGATCCAGACCCTGACCCGGGCACTAAACACACTAAACTTACTGGCTTTACAGGAAGTAAACCTGCTCCCTGTCTCCCCCCGGTGCGTCCAGGACGCAGGACGTGGTTAGCCTAGCTTAGCTCAAAGACTGGAAGCAGGGGGAAACTGCTAGCATTACACAAAGAGTTTCAGTTTTAGATGCTACAAGTCACGAGTCTCTCAGTAGTGAATCTATGTTTTTTAGGCTCAGACAAAGTGCACGTTAGTTCCTGTTAACTGACAGGTCTTCTTTCAGGCTCCGCCCCCTTTTACCTGCAGACCAGACGGGGAAACTCCAGGACTGCAAAGGTACTTCAGACGCCACAACACAGGAGCTGCGAGGAGCTACCGGCGTACCTGGTTGTTGAGGAAGGCCTCGGCCTGCTTGGTGTCCCTGAGGAACAGCTGGTAAGCGTGCGACTGCGACAGCAGGTTCTGCCGGTTCTCCCACATCTTGTGCAGCTCGTTCCAGCCGGTGTCGAGCGCCTGCAGCCGCTGCCGCAGGAACATGTACTGCGCGTCCGTCTGGCCCTGCGTCACCATCTCGCCCATGTCCCGCATCTTCTGGTAGTCCTCCTCGTAGTTGCGGATCTCGTTCTTGATGCCCTCGTGCTGGGCCAGCAGCTTCTCGGCCTCGGCCAGCGTGTTGGGCATGTCCTCGGAGGCGATGGCCGTCTGCGTCCGCGACAGCCACGACTGGAAGTCGTCCAGCTCGCGCAGGAACTGCTGCAGCTTGCTGGCCTCGCCCAGCGACTCCTCCCGGTTCTTCATGGTGTCCTGCAAGCAGAAAACAGAGGGGCGGTCACACCTCGTGGCCTCCAGGACCCTGAAGTCTGCTGCAGGATCAGTATAACCAACGTTATTCTGTACCTTCATCTCGTCCCAGACGCCGGTGATCTCGGCCAGACGTCCCTTGATGGCGTCGGACTGCTCCAGGTGTTCTGAGGCCAAGCGGTCCGCCTCCTTCCCCAGGTCGCCCAGCTTGTCCTCGATGGCGGCGAGGTCGCGCTCCATGCCCGTCAGCTTCCTCTGCAGGGCCATGACGCCGGCCAGGTCGTTGCCCAGCTCCTGGGTGGACTCGATCACCTGCAGGAGGTCCAGTGTAAAGTTTCATCACAGTAAACGAGCCGCTGAACGTTTGTGATGTGCAACACAGAACACTTCAGATGAATCAAGTTAAGGAAGTAACGTTGCCGTCGAGTCGCCTATATTTCTTTACATTTTGGCGGATTAGCATGATTAAACGTAGCAGAATTAGCTGTTAGCAGCTCCTGAGAGCAGGTGAACGTCTCTGGATCACTGTGAGGCTGCAGCAAATGTAAAAACAGCAGATTCTCAGGCAGGTTGTGGTGTTAAACAGCGTCTCTGGGCTGGTGGGTGTTTCCTGGAGAGAAATATCTCCTTTGGAAGTCACTCTGAATCTAAACGTCTCTGGGAGGTCACATCTGAGTTCTGGTACCTTGGTCTTCTCTTTGATCCAGGACTTGGTCTCGTTACACTCCAGGTGGTAGTTCTGGACCCCCAGAGCCGAGCTCAGGCTGTCCTTCTTCTGGTCCACCAGGTCTCTGAACTGGCTCCACCTGGACGGACAGAGACACCGTCAGCAACAAACCAGGGACCTGCCAGGTGGTGCTGAACCTGATCTACCTGTTCACTTGATTACTGGGTAATCAATAAATAGTTGATTAGTTGAGTTTAATTACTTTTTAGAAACCTGATTAACAACGTTTATTTCCCTTTTTTAATCTGAATTAATTGTTAAATCTCACTAGTTTCAGTTTACCAACAGTATACAAATTACAGGTTTAATCCCTGTTTTACCTGTAATCTTAGTTTATTTACCTGTATAATCTCAGTTTATTTACCTGTATTATAATCTCAGTTTATTTACCTGTAATCTCAGTTTATTTACTTGTAATCTCAGTTTATTTACACGTATAATCAGTTTATTTACACGTATAATCTCAGTTTTAGGTTGAAGACGTCCTGATAATCTCAGTTTCCGAGCGGTTGGAACGTGGATTACCTGGTGTTGAGTTTGTCCTGCTTGGCCTTGATCTCCTTCTCACTGGGATGTCCGCTGTGGATCAGCTGCCTGGCAACCTGGTTCACCACGGCAACGCGGGACGCCTGGTTGTTCATCTCCGGCTCCAGACTCTCGAACCTGGACCGAGAGAAAACCAGACCTCGTCAGCGAGTCCTTTACTTACAAAAGGACTTTTCTATTAGTGTGGACAGTCTGCAGAAGAGGTTAAACATGAAACTAACTCTATTTAAATTTAAAAACCTCCAATAAACAGGAAACATCCGATCAAGACCCTTTTAATTATGTTTTTAAATAAAACTTAGTAAACTTAATAAACTTAGATTTTACAGCGTCCTGTGTGATGGAGACACTGTTTTCTAAAAAAGGACATAAATGAAAATATGTCGGACATTTTTCTACTGACTTTAGTTACTGGGACCAACTAACATGTCGATATTGATTAACCTGCATTAGGTGAAGCAAGGAACCTTAAAAATGTTCAAATGCAAGAAATTCCACCGGGTTTCTGGACGTTATTGAACGTAACACTACGGAGAGACAAGTGGCTGAAAATCCCAAATCCACCTGAACACAACTCCAGTGTTCAGACTGATTTGTGTCAGTTGTGACTGAGTGAATGTTTGTGGATATTTTAGGACATTTTATAGACAAAAAGATTCTGTTTCTGTAAAGAAATCTTTTAACATCCAAATCTGGATTTAACATCCTTTGTTTTTCACCAATATAGTTTTTTTTGTCGTTTGTCTTTTTTGGTTTGATTTTCTGATCTCACAGTTTGTAAAAGGACTTTGCATTTTGGATTAAATCCAAATCCAGTCCAATTCAATCAAATGAGGTTCACTACTCGGTTCTCTAATGTCGGGGTGTCCTTAAACGCACCGTCCCCCAGTGGGAACCACGTGACTTCCAGCAGCTCTCCTCTGTTTGTAAAGTTACTCTCGAGTTATTCTAAAGCCAGACTCCTGGTTCAGACTCACCGGTGCTGGACCACCTCCAGGTCCTCCAGTTTCTCGGGGATCTCCATGCTGTTGAGCCACTGCTCCTTCTCGTCGATCCACACCTCGCAGGCGCTGGCCTCGCTCAGCATCTTGTAGAGCGCCAGAGCGTCCTGCAGCGCCTGCTTCCTGAGCCGGGTCAGCTCCACCACCTCCTTGTAGCGCTCCTCGATGCCCGCCAGCCGGCTCTGAACCTGCAACCAACCACAGGACGTCAGAAGAACCCTCGCCCCTGCTCTCGTGGTGCGTTCGTGGTCTCGTCGGGGGCTCACCTCCTCAGAGTTGGCCTTCTCGGGCGGCAGGGTGCGCGACTGTTCGTGCAGGGCGTCGATGACGGGCCGGTAGCTGCCGATCTCCTCGGCCACGTCCTTGTGTTTCTTCACCAGAGCCTGAGCCGAGAACTCGTCGTGGCCGACGTCCACGCTGGAGACGATCCGCAGCACGTCCAGCATCCACGTGTCGATGTCGTCAGCGTCGGCCTGCAGGGAAACCAGACAGTAGTCCGAGCTGAAGCGGTCATGTTTCTCCTGCACACCTGATTAAGTTCTCATCTGGATTAGTTTAATAATGAGTCGAATGAGGAAGAACGAGTCACTGAAACCACAAGAGAAGCGTTGAGTTGTCACCTGGAACTGGTGCTGGTTGCACGCCTCCTGCAGACGAGCTTTACGGACGGCAGAGAGCCGCTCCAGAGCCGCCCACTGCTCCTACAGGACAGAGGGAGGAAGGAAAGGAAAGGAAGGAAGGAAGGAAGGAGTTAGGAACACGTGACAAAAGGTACAAACGTGTACGTGGTGATAAAAGGTTTGTTTGTGCACATGGAAGTTCAAAAGTTTATTAAAAACTCTAAATGTGACCATTTTCCTTTCAAGCACACGGGCATGCATCCCAGTCACAACATAAATACCAACAACAGCTTCAGGACGTTGTTTCCTGTTTCCTGTTCAAACTGGACCTGTAAAGACTTCCTGGAGGTCCTTTCAGAATAAAAGCAGACGGAGGAGCAGCTGCAGGGTACCTGGATGTCCTGGATGCGTTCTTTAATCTTGTCGGCTCCAAAGTGGTTGTTGGCCACCAGCTCCTCGCCCTGTTTGATGGTCAGCTGCAGGTGGGCGGCCCGCCCGCTCATCTCGTCTTCGAAGGCTTTGTGCTGACTCAGCAGGCGCAACGCTCCCGTCAGATCCTTCCCATAATCCTCTGAGGACAGGATCTGCTCCTTCTCCCTGATCCAGCCCTCCTACAAAGTGCAGACACACATTCAGGCGTCAGGTCGTCGCCTCAGACACTCAACTGAACACACACAGAACACGTTTCATGAGAAAAGTAATGAGAAGAACCTCTTCGGCCATTTCCCAGAAGAACTTCCAGAGGCGGCGCGACTCCTCGAGGCGAGCCCGCCGCTCCGCCGCCAGCTGGCTCAGCTCCTGGTAGCAGAAGTCCATGTGAGCGACCCGATCCCTGATGATCTGAGGGTCACAGGGCTTATAGCCTGAGGAGGGGGAGAGAGGAAGAAAGGCTGAGTACACGAAGGAGGAGAGAAGAACTGTCTGTAGGCCCGTCTGTCTGTCTCACCGTCCATGTCGTCGGCGAACTTCTGAGCGTTGCTGTTGACGTTGCGGACTCGGTCGGCCTGGATGCTGATGTCGGCCTCCACCAGAGCGTGTTTCTGCAGCAGGTCCTCCACCCCCAGCAGGTGTTTCCCATAATCCTGAGACAGCAGCAGCATCTGCAGGGAGAGAGGCCGGGGTCAGAGGTCACAACACCTGAGAGGACGCGACACAACATGGCCGTCACATCGAACAGCTAACAAAGGACGAAGCCCCTGAACTGAGATTCTGAGACGTGAGAGAGGATTTCCAGGCCAATAAATTATGAGATAAGATGAACTTGTATTAGTCTCTCAGTGGGGAAACTGCAGTGCTACAGCAGCAAAAAGTGATATCATTGTGCAACAGTAATAATAGATATAAAAATACAGCATGGACAAATGTGTATATATATATACACACAATAAAATAAAACAAATATATATACAAAAACTATACATTTACATTATTGTGGGTATTGCTATTACACATAGATATTGCACAGTGCTGTTGCACAGTGATGTTGCACAGTGATATTGCACAGTGATGTTGCACAGTGATATTGCACAGTGATGTTGCACAGTGATAGTGCTATTGCACAGTGCTGTTGCACAGTGATGTTGCACAGTGATAGTGCTGTTGCACAGTGATGTTGCACAGTGATATTGCTGTTGCACAGTGATAGTGCTGTTGCACAGTGCTGTTGCACAGTGTTGTTGCACAGTGATAGTGCTGTTGCACGGTGATATTGCTGTTGCACAATGATATTGTTGTTGCACAGTGATATTGCTGTTGCACAGTGATATTGCTGTTGCACAGTGATATTGCTATTGAGGTGCCTTTTACAGGGTCGTATCGTCAGGAAAATGTGCTGCATCGCTTCACAGCACAAAAACTCAAAAATGTTGTCTTTTAAAAAATGAAAACAGTAAAATTTAAACTTGATGTGTCCCTCAGATGTGGACTCACACAAAAGAACAACTTTAAAGTCGACTTTGTACCATTCAGAGCGCAACATTTGATCTGCTCTGGTATCAGTGTTTCACTTTCAGTATCTCCTGTTTCCTCCTGAAGCACAGAACAAACCTCTCAAACGCACCAGCTGAGCCGGAACTAACTAGAAGAAGTGAAGGAACCATCCAGCAGACCTTCATCTCGTCCATCCAGTCCATGATGTAGAGCATCTCCTGGAAGACCCTCTGCAGGCCCAGGGTCAGCTCCAGCCTCAGCCGGCGGGCCTTCAGCAGCTCCAGCAGGTACTCCCACAGCCGGATCACGTTGTCTTTCCTGGCCGTGATGCGTTTGATGTCGTGGTAACTCTCAGCCTCCAGCTCCTTCGCCACGGCAACCACCGCCTGCAGCAGAGAGGAGATGTCAATATCAACCTTTATATACACCACAAAGTAGGAAATATTAAAGTATATTTGCTTTGTATAATTGATTATATGATTCGTATTTATTCCAACCTGAAGTGGTTTATTTGTTTATTTACTTTAAATGTATTTATGAGATATCACTGCATATTTTTTATTATATTTGTTCTTAAATTAAAAATGGAACCATCCCACAAAAGGTTTTAATCCATTTAATTAAAGTTCAGGGTTCAAAGATTCTGGTCAATCTTTGTATCTATTTAATCAACGTTCAATCAATCTTATCGGGCCGACGGACTCACCTGAACTCGCTCCTCGTACGCGGCGATGTCCGTTTCTATGGCTTCATGTTTCTTAGTCGCAGCTTCTACGGCCTGGAGGTCAAATCCAAAGTTATCCTGGAAGAGGAGAGAGGAGGGGAGGAGGAGAGAGGAGG
>JAVQJD010031698.1:0-28223 GCA_036023655.1 Nannoperca australis | reverse complement strand
GTGTAGAGGTGTAGAGGGAGGGTCCGAATATGGTTGGACCAGGGGCCGGAGCTGCTCCAGGACCAGTCTTTCCAGGGCCTTCATGATGTGGGAGGTCAGTGCCACAGGTCTGTAGTCCTCGGCTCCACTGGGGCGTGGAGTCTTGGAACAGGAACTAGGCAGGAAGTCTTCCACAGCACAGGGACTGTCGTGGCAAGTTAAGTCCCCCTGCCAGATTCTGTATCCCCTGTATCCATCTGTGTATTATAGAGGGCCAGGCTGCCACAGAAAGTATCCCCTCTATAACTTTGGCTAGGAAAGAGGAAACCTCTTCAAAATCACCATGGTTATTTATGGTGATGTGACATATGTACAGTACAAAACACTTGATGGTAGGACATCATCTGGGCATTATAGAGGGGGGAGACTTTCTGTGACAGGGGGTTTGTCTTGGATACATGTTAAAATTATATAGTTCATTATAATGGGACTGAATCTAGCTTCTCATAAACTAACATATGATGACAAAGTAATGTAAGTCAGCTCCTCTTTCGAGCAAGTGTCGTAGCTCAACTCTTGTCGAATGAACGCGCTGTACCGTGGACAGGGGATACGGAATCTGGCAGGGGGACTTAACTTGGCACTACACCTGTCTAAGTTCAATCAGCTGATCCCGGGTGTAAACAAAAGCAGCCATGAAGTTGTTGTTGCGCTCAGCTGACTGCAGGTGAAAGCACCTCCAGAGCAACAGAAACACCAAAAACCTCTCCACCAGCATTTGTGGAGGCCACGACTCCAACAAGTCAACACCAAACAAAAAACCCATAAGTACAAAGTTAAATAACAAAAAGATTTAAAAGAGCAAGTAAGACGAGTGGAGCAACCGGACTTATAAGCGCATGCGCACAAAGATATGGTGATATGGCGCAATATAAATAAAATTGAATTGAATTGAATTGAATGTTCAACATTATGTGTAAGTAACGTGTATAAGTGGCTCATACTGTACTTTCATTGAAGCATTCGTGACTCTGCTTTAACGGCTGCCTTTGTTAGGGAGCTAATCAATAGAAATGCTTTTTAATGGTCTCCATCATCAATAATACAGTGAGGCAGAGAACTTGGCCTCTGCAATATTCGGCATCTCAGAGAGCTTGTATGTGTTTATTAATATCCTGTACATACCTGGCTCGCAGTGCAAGGTAAATAATAACAGACTAAACAAGGATCCATACAGCTCATATGGTGCCACAATCAATATCATGGATAACCTGTGATGATTATCAACCCAGATACACACACACTCAAAGAACTAACTTAACAGTCCTCTCTGATATCATGCAGGCAGCTCAGAATCTAAGTGAGGGTGGATTTTGCTTTGCTTTTGAAACCAACTCACCAGTGACTCACCACCACTGAATGGGTTAGCTTACTGGACCCGAAAAATTGTTGAAGATTAACTTTGTGTTGATTAACTACTTCAAGCACTACAATGGCCCCACACGTGTTCAAGGCAAATTCTTGGTGGACCAATTTTCCCGCTCTGTATAATTAAATGATCAGGATGGAAAACAACTCACCAGTTAAAAAGCTTTAAGGCTGTTTGTATTAATAGATGATTCATTGTGTGGGTAACTTTGGTGTGTATAAACCTGGGCCCTATTTATACAAATTTTGGTAGTCTAAATGACAAATAGTTACCAAAACATTTAGAATTGATTCAGTAGATCACATTTGGCAGTGTCCGAGAAACTAGAAACAGAAGTGTCACTCAGGATTTCAGAGCGAGCAAGACTTCTGTTTTTGGTTAAACAACAGGATCTTACTCTTTAAAAACCCGTCTGTCTCTGCAGGAATCTTTTCCATAATGTTGTCAGACACTTAGAATCCCAATCTGAGTCTGTCAGCTTTAGGGGACATACTTTGACGGGGATGCTGGAGTCACCCTTTAATTTGCATCATTATTCCTATTCCATTTATGAAAAAAATGATTTCTCAAATGACCACGCTTGTGACTAATAATGTGATTTAAAGAAGACTTCCATAATCAAATAAATACAGAACATTGATTCAGTGAAGAACCTACTCTGACTGGCCAGACATTACCTCTGTACTCTCTCCTCAAGACACAAAAACAGGAAATTCTCCCGCTCGCACAAAGCAGCCGTGCACACATTCAACCTGCTTCAGCACGATTCAGGCCGTCTGATTGATTGAATCATCAGGCGGCCGTGTTTGAGAGGGGTGATGTCACCGGACACATAATGCAGCCTCTGCATTTACAGTACATTAACGGACATGTTGAAAGCCAGAGATGGAGCCTACGCCTCCTCAGGTGGAGTATCTTCCCCCAGAAGTCAGTGGAGGAAAAAAGAAACACCACTGTGTACATCACCTCTGAAAATACATTTTCACGGGCAAGATTTTGTATAATTTAGGAACAAGACAATCACTGGTATATGCTGTAAGAGAACAACCGCAAATCAACAAACATTAGGGAAAAACCCTCCTGTGCTGCACTGTGGTCTGCACGCAACAGCATAAATACACATTTATCACATTAAAGGTTGGAGAAAACTGTTTTGTTATGTTCACTGAGAAAGACAAAGAGAAAACACTTGTTTCAGAGACGAAGTTTCACAGACTGCTGGTTCTATGAAAAGTAACATAATGATAAACATGTAATATGTGCATCGACTCTCTGTCATTTTTGGGGTCAATTTTAAAGAAAAACTAAATTTAGGTGGACTGACCCCATAAGTGGGGTGTTAATTTGGGGGGGTTTGGGATGTTAATTTGGCTTTCTCTTCTTACACATTCAACTGTAAGCACACAGCTGTTTTTCACACTTCGTTGCAGGTGTGAAAGATGGCTTCTTACAGATTCAGAGAAACTAAACTAGACCAACTGTGTAAAGGCAACAAATACTATTCATATTCTTGTAGCTGATCCAAACTCTCAGTCACCAATGTCAACATCTCTCCACTTGCTCTCTTCAGCATCTTAAAATACTCTCATTGAGCTGTTCACTTGACTCTGAGAAGCTGTCCTGCTGTCTGTCATGCATTCGCCACAGCAGCCACCGCTGCACGCTTTCGCCTGGGACTGACGCCCGGTGTCAGGTACGAGCTCGCCACGTCCCTGTGACCTTACAGTGTAACAGAGCTCAGCAGGAGCTCTCACCTCTGCTGTAACACCATCTGCTTCAGGTCAGCCTGTGCATTACAGCAAATTAATCTCACTGTGTCTGACATACAGGGGGAAGTGCTGATGAAATTTAGGAAGTTTGATTTGATCAACAAAACCTGAAACCATCAAGTGTCCTTTTAGCAAAGAAAGCAACATGTGTTTGGTTTTTATTGCTAATGTAATAAATATGTAATTTCTAACTCTGCTATGTTTTGCACATTTAAAATGAATGAAATGGACATTTGTTCCATTGTCATATCAGTGTTGTGCATTCCCCTCAGGTGCTGCACAAAACGAATGTCCCATGTGAATCCCTCACTGCAGTTGGTCACTGTTTGTTAGATCCTGATGGTGAAACGTGAACTTTAAAGCTTTTTTTCACCTTACCACCATTGCACTTCCCAGAAACCATCTTTATTTACAGTCAATTAAGATTCCTCTGTGCCAGACTCCCTTCAAAAAGTGCTTTAGTTAAGGTGGAAAGTGGCCCTCTATTATCTGACAGAAATCCCCATAAAGGATCCCTTTCACACAATAGATTCTTTGTGTACTTCCATGGCAACTCTAAAAGCTGCTCTCCACCTTGCTAACCTACGTTACCTCCCATTACTGATTATTCCCACTCTGAGATGTTTGCTGTAAAAGCTGGGAATGTCCCTTCTCAAAACACGAATAGACTTCTGAAAAGAAACGTTTAAAACGCAATAAAGTTTTTAACACCTGTTGTTCTGCTGTTTTTTGTTGTTGTTTTGTTGTTTGTTTTTTGGTGCTTCCCGACGTTCAAGCAACAACAAACAATCACAACGGCTCGTCAAGAACACGAGGAAGCAACGCGTTGTAACGAGCAGGATGTGGGTTTCAAGCTGACTACTGTCTGACGAGCAGCACCAACTAGCTGACAGGCACAAGTCCACGGCGGCGGCTCGTGTCGTGAGGGGAAACGCGGTCCACTCCCACCGCAGCACCACCGAAATCCGTGATGTCCGCACCAAATGTTGTGAGCATTTAAAGCGGCTGACAAAGAGAGGTCGTCCTCTATTCGACCTCACGTCCACCATCACAGAGAGAAAAGTTTATTTACATCGAGCGTCGCGCTTCACTGAACCAGGCGGTGAATGAAAAAAACTGTTCCTCTCCCCCAGTTGAAAACGAGTGAAAGGAAAGCTTACCTTTGTACTGCAGCGAGTAACTGGTTCGTATTTTCACAGTTCCGGCTATGGACTCTCCCGGACCGTAAACCACCTTGTTGTTGGTAAAAGTAATATCAAATTCTTGAAGCTTTCCCATGGCTCCGCTCCGCTGCGCTCCTCCGCCGCTCTGCGTCTCCGAAAGCAGCGAGGAAGAAGCGACGCTGCGCGCGCTCTCGCTCACCTGCTGCCGCGAGCCCCCCCCCCCTCCCCAGACACCAGTGACGTCACTTGACTACCCGTCGAAAGTGCTGGGAGGGGTGATAACTGATACACCATATGGTTTATGGACCGAGAGTGAACATATCTTATAGAATTCAGTTGCAGGATCATACATCTGAACGAAGTGGATCTGAAACCTGCTTGTAACACTTGCAGACCTCTGCTGTATAGCATCATACATAATTACAACACATATAAGAAAGAAAGGTGTCAATATTCTGGATGAATTAGATTTATTGTACTTTATAGTGCGACTTGAACAAATTGAGACATTATTGAAATTATTATTTGCTTATGATTTTGTCTTTTTGTGTGACTGTTGATCGGTCGGTTTCCTTTTTTAAAAAGAGCAAGGATTAAAGAATACAGTGATCAAAATAGCAGTAAAACTAAAGGGGTATGCCATTGTTGGTGATGCTATTTCAAGAGGTGCATTTAAAAGTTTTAAGGGTTAGGGTTAAATCAATTAATTCAAAATGCAACCTTACAAGTAGATAACATCCTGTTAGATAACATCCTGTTAGATAACATCCTGTTATCTACTTGAAAGTTGAACATATTTCTCAAGTGTCTAATTATACTTTAGAGTTACCTTTTCACGTCGGACTGTGCAGTACTTTCAAAAATAAAAACGTAGGAAGTATGGTACTTCACAATTTCTGAGAAATGTTGTACAATAGGTACATTCCACAACAATGTATCATTACAGATGCATTCCCAGCCGTCATGAGACCATGAGTATCTTTTGGCAAACATGGTTGGACTGACTGGTGTCAGACACTGGTTGGACGGGGGTGGGAAACGAGCTGCTGTATATGCTCTTCTAACCCCCCTGTTCCTTACACCCTCTGTGCAATGTGCAGTCTTCTATGCTCAAATACTAGCTGGCCTCAGATTTGTTGTCGTTTATCTAACACAAAAAATACTCAAAAATCTAAACAAAAAATTTGCATGTCTCACAATTCTTTCTACTGTTTCATATTCACGTCCCATCTCTGCTTATACTTCCTGTCTCTGAAAGTACTTCCTGTGTGTGACTGTACTTCCTGTTTGAATGTGCAACGTAAGCGGCTGCAGCAAATGTGAAAAGTTATGATGGCTGTGGAGCATGAAAAGCTCAGAAAAGGCTGATAGCCTGTTGTGTCTTCAATGCGTTGCATTTACCAAAAGATGAAAAAAATGACATCAAACTCTCTCTCTCTCTGTTGTCATCTCACCAGGCTGCTAATATTCAGGGAAAATGCTCTGACACAGATGTTTCCATGACAACAGACAAACACCATGGTTGCCAAGTTACTGCCTGTATCCATGGAAATCTGGTATGCAGTGGCATCTGATCTGGTCTAAAGACTGCCTCTTTTATGTTTACTCATATTGCACAAACCCCCCCTCAAACAGCTTGAATAAGGAGTCGCTTTGACACCGCAAGGCTGACAGTGAGATGATTGTGTGTCAGGAAGTGACAGGATAAAATGTTACTGCCATATGTCTGATACACGGAGCATCAGGCGGAGGTGAAGCCATGCCTGTACTGAGAGTATAATGACTAGACAACCTCATTCATGTCTTCTGCCTGCAAAACATGTTGTTGTTCTTTTTATGGTTTAATGCTGCATGATCTCAAACCACGTCTCACTCATCTACTACACAGATGGCTGTGGTTTGTTGTGACACTGACCTTTTGTCAGGCAGTTTTGAGTGGTGAATTACAATTGTTTAAATGTACAGTTGGCGAGATAAGGACCATACTAGTGGCTCCACCTGGTGGACAGTTTACATATGTAACACTACTATAGTGGGTTTGGATGTTTTGCTGGAAATTCAGTAGAGAATGATCATACAGATGCAATAGCAAGATGGAAATAATGCAAATAGTGCAATACTGGCAAACTCAAATATTGTGATAGTTCAAAACAAATATCTCAAAATAAATGTATGCTGTAATCAAATATTGTGGACATCATAATCTGTGCTTTTAAAAATACTTTCAAAATCATTCGTAATGTAAAAATGATGACCAAACAATATTACGATAATCAAATTGAATCATATAATACAGCATTGATATTGAATTATTTCCCAAATCTAGTTCTAACCTGTTTTGCTTTCTTTATTTTACATTTTATTTCCTATTCTGATATTTTGCAAGCAAATGAACAAGCAAGCAAGGATAGAAGAACACAGACTAGTACAGCACCACTGTGTCTTTATTTCACCTTTATTTCAAGTTGCTGTAAAAAATATTCAATCAATTTGTCATTTCTAAGGACAGTTACATTGCTGGAAAAGCAGCTGTCTGTGGACATGGATAGGTTTATTAACCTATAGAAATAATATAGAAATAACAATAAACATTTAGTCTTCATTTCTTTATCTTGTATGTGTTAAATTCAGATAAACTCACAGGCAGATATATATTTATATATATTGCTCCATAGCAGACAGGGGCGTACAGGGACTGAGTAGGCAGGGGCCCACAAGGTTACTTGAATAACTAGCTGTGGATGCGGGGGAGGGGCCCATAGAGAAAATGCTAGTAGCGGGTACCTTTCTCCTACTTGCTCTCCTCTTAATCATCTAACTCAAGCAGGCAGGTGGTCGCGATGGCCCTTGTCACGGCGTACGGGTCGCAGTTTGCTGCAGGACGGCGGTCCTCAAGGTAGCCTTTCCTCTCCTGGCCCACCTGGCGAGGGATGCGGATGCTGGCGCCTCGGTTGGCCACCCCGGCAGAGAAGTCCTCGATGCTGGAGGTTTCATGGAGACCTGTGAGACGCCTCATGTTGTCCTGCCCTCCGTGCGGGTCGTACACTCGGATGTGTTCAGCGTGTTTTTTGCTCAGCTTCTCAATGGCCTGCTCGATGTGACTGTCATCAGAAGAAAGCAGAGACAGTTGAGATATGGAAGGTTGCTGCAGAGACCGTCTGCGCATGAATGTTGTCCACTTAAAAACTCTAAAGATGAAAGTTTCAGAACTTCACAAGACAGTCGGTTCATTCATCACACAATAAGTACAATGATATGTCTAGAGATTTTGACAATCAGGATGATGATAACTGTATAAACTTGCAATGTCAACCACAAACAAAACATGTAGTGGTAGCTGTGTCTTGCTGTCACATTGCTCCTGTGAATAAAACCTGACTTTCTGCTTAAACCTGCAATAACTGACATTTGACCACTTGAAAGCAACAGAAACAATCTGTAAACAAAACACAGACATCACGTTTCTGTTGATAAAGCAAACTTGAAAATAGTCCAGCATTACACATGCAGCATTTATTTGGACTCACTGTTTTGGCCACCCGATGAATGCGCCAGGAAGCAATACTAATTAAAACAGGGTCATTGAACCAAAACAGTAAAACAGGGACAAGAAAACCAAAACAATGAGCTGAAAGCCACTTTAAAACTCTGTAGAGCTGAGGGAACTGCAGCGCTAGTGATAAAACCTTTCACATGCATACAACCGTTGATTAATAGCTGCTTCAAGTAACAGAATTTACAGAAAGACTTTGCCTCATATCCTATATTGTATTTTATTAGTCTGAAGATTAGTTTATTTTAACTTTTTCAGTATGTGAAACATAACAAAAATACTAAATTCAGATTTGGGGGGAAAAATCTATGTTGTGAATCACCAGAGAAATTTCAATGGTGCATATGTCAATATAAAATGTGTTTGGGATCATGCAAACACAACTAGAAGCATGTTTAAGCAAATGTGACTGACACAACAAACATGAATCTCTTTAGATCAAGTAACATCATTGTTAAAATTCCCCTCCACTCAAACACATCTTGTTCCTCCAGTTGAATGTTTGAGCTTCACTGTACAGAACGATGTGTGTGCAGATCTAGAGAACACACTAGAAAGATGTTCATGTTCATCTGCTGGAAGTGGAAAGTTTCTGTGTGCTCACTGAAAATCAGATTTTAAGGTGCGGGTCTACTAGCATGATTTGTGACATCACAAATAGTTTGGAAGCCAATCCTGGTTCAATATTCAACTGATACAAGTGTGATGTAGAAACCTGAGGCTGCCAGTACACATGGAGAATTGGGAGAGAATTGTCTTCTCAGTGAAGCAGGTGACATCTTATGTTGAGCAGGAAAACTTTAGAAATGAACACAATTTGTATATTCATAGATTCTGGAATTTCTAATGAGCGAGAGGCCTTTTTAAGGATTTTAATGTGGAAATAATATTTTTTGTGGGAAAAAAACATATCAGAGACACATAATTGTGTTAGCAGGCTATTTGTAAATATGTTTTAATACATGTATGGCAGGGATTTTTAAAAGGAAATGTTTACTCACTGCAGTCCTCCTTCTTCCCTCATCTGCCTGGTGCTGACATTCGTGTGGCAACCAGCGCCATTCCAGTTGCCCTTCATTGGTTTGGGGTCCATTGTTGCAATAACCCCGAAATCTTCACACACACGATGCAGCAGGAAGCGTGCAACCCACAGATGGTCGCCCATCTCAATGCCCTCACAGGGACCTACCTGGAACTCCCACTGAAGTTAGCAGAAGCAGAGGCAAAGAAGAGAGTGAAATAAGTACTTTGTAGACCGAAGGTGTCAAACAAAAATGGGCAAAGGACAGTAATTAACTGAATGAACAGTGGTGTCATCCATAGTGACACTTGCCTGAGATGGCATAACTTCAGCATTGGTGCCATCGATTTTGACTCCGGCATAGAGGCAGGCCTTGTAGTGGCACTCCACAATGTCCCTTCCATAAGCATTGTTGGCTCCCACCCCACAGTAGTAAGGACCTTAAAGTGGGTGACATGATGGGAAGCTTGTTAAGACAAAATAAATACAAACTTGTACCTAAAAATAGTGTAATAAATCTGGGATTAATTGACAACCCCAAGATATTTCCATTTTAGTAGCACCTTGTTTTTTGATTGTGATTGTAATGAATGGTTACAATTCATAACATTTCTGATTCTGATTCTGATTCTGATTAATAAAAAAGTTGATTGCTTGACTTGTTTCTTGATGGCTTATCACAATGATGCTCAACCTTTCTGACCTGTCGCCTACTCACATGATATTCCTATCTTAGATTATTTCATTAATTTTAGAGTTCTGTGGAAGTAAAACTCTACATTTCTGTATTTCTCAAAACACAGATTTTAGAAAAGTCAGAAAAATAGACATAACTTTGTGTATTTTCTAAATTGCTAATCCTCACATGACCCTTTAGATTTATCTTGTGACCTCTTGCAGGGTGTTGACCCACAGGTTGGGAACCAGTGGTCCATTAGAAAGTGAATCTTTATGAAACAGTTACTGGTTTCTTAGCTCCTAATAAGCCATCAGAGCTACAGTTAGTCATGGATTAAGGGTCATTTTACTTCAATAATCCATCCAGTCTGTAGTTATAAACATCAATGAAATAAATATTGTTCTGGATGTTCTACAGCTCTTGATCTGGATCATGGACCAAGGATTTCTCACAACCTTTAATTAAACTCAATGAGCCGTTATTTTGACTTACAAACCTTGTATAACGTAGGCCTTATCAAACAGCAGTACCTTTGTTTCAATATGTCTTTCACATGAAGAACAAAGAGGAGAGAAACATCAGTGCTGATTCACCTTGGGGTGCTGGGTATCCATTTGGGGGCCAACTAAAAGGATGGCCATCTATTCCTAAAATCGTGTACTCCTGCTCCATGCCAAACCACATGTGGTGCTCCTTCACCTCATCCATCACTTTCTTGCAATGCACTCGATGGTTAGTTTCTGGATAGCAAAAACAAAAAACAGAACAGTCCTGACCTACTTGAACGGAATAATGTCTGCAAAACATGAACAGAAATGTGAAAACTGTACCTGTAGGCTGGCGGTTGTATTTGAGTACCTCACAGAGGACCAGCTTGTTGGGGTCGAGGGTGAATGGATCCCTGAACATGCTGACAGGCACGAGGTACATGTCGCTGTTGGAGCCTTCGGCTTGGAATGTGCTCGAGCCATCAAAGTTCCACTCAGGAATATCTGACAAGATACATTTACCCAAACAGTTATTATTAAAACATCTCTTCTAAATATAAATCAGAATGGGATTTGCACCAGTGTAAGTTCCATGAAACCTGACAAGCTCACAGAGGATTTTAGCTCCGATGTGACCAAGACAAATTCCTGTATTGATAGCACTTGGTGACCAGAAGAACTTAAATATTACTATATTAATATAACTTAATAAAGCTAAGATTAGTGACATTTTTACTGGATGTTAAGCTAAATGTGCAGCTCTGAACATGCAAACACTCTACGGTGTACTGAGGAAAAAATGTGTTCACCAGCTAGGCCATATCACTGAGGTGAACATTAGGAGGCTCCCACACCTTTGATGTGTACAATGTGTTCAACCCTCCCTTTCCATGACATGTCTCTCTGACAACAGAGCTGTATAGTTTAAGAGTTAACCACCCTGACAGCGTATTCTCATATTTATTTCTGAACGAATCTTTCAATAGATGAATCCATCCATCGAAGAACCTGTCAAAACCATTCTGCAATGTATACACATACCCAGTAATCTCTTATTTTTGTGCCTCAGACTTCAAGGTTGGGGGACATGCAGTTTAAATAATCCGTAAATTAAATGATTAAACCCATTTATTATTTACGTAAGACCAGACACCTTATTGTTTTACACCTTAAACAAACTAACTTTGTGAATATTTGACCTTTATCTTGATGTGAAAAGTGTCAATAATTAAAGGGTGAAAAGTGACTCCATTTAGTTAAGTCAAATATTCAGTTTTAGAATGAATTTACCCTCTACGCTCTTTGGCTCGCTGTGCAGGGTCCGGGTCTTGTTGCGAAGTCCCTCCCCAGTGCCGTCGATCCAGATGTAGGTGACCTGGCACTTGTCTCCTTGCGACAGTTTCATGTACTGTTGGCGCACAGCCTTGTTGAGGCGGGAGCTGTTCGACACCGATGCCATGATCACCTGTAATCAGAGAGGCAGAAAACAATGCAGAGGTGGTGTTTATATTACATTATGTGACGTGTTAGCTCTGGTTTCCTTGGTTTTCCCTTTATTCATCCATGTTTTACACTGGATTAGTCACTTCCTCAGGGTCAGGCCTACATTTGCTGCACTTGGTTACTTACTTTACGTCCCTCCAATACATTTCAGACGGAACAATTGAATTGTTCAAAAGCTGATACCCACTGTCTTTCCTTCCTGCTTCTCTTTTCTTTAGTCTTCTTCCAGTTCTCTATCATCCCTTTCCCTTTTCACCCACCCTCTGCATGGAAGTACCAAACCTGGGGATGCTTCAGCTTCATACTATATTATATTTGTCATTCTGTTTCGGATTAACTCGGCTGGCTTTGTTTGTTTGGGATAGGAACCTGCAGGGCTAAAACCATATTTACATTTGTGTTCCCTTTTCAGCTAGTGAATTATGAATTATTATGTAAGGCGTATATTTATTGACACCAAACATACCTTTTGCCTGGGCTGATTTCTTCGTGAAACTAAATAACTATGTAAAAGTAGAATATAGCACAAAATACAGAACATCCGTAGCATTTGACGTCTTGTCTCTGGCTTGCTCTGTCTTTACTTTCACTTTCTTGTACAGAACAGGTTTAATTCACTCTTGTGGTAAATGTCTGGAAAATGAAAGTAATAAGTAGGTCAAACCTATTATTCTACTACTATACTATCTTTTTAAAACAGATACACACTCTTGTGCAGTGTCAACATTTGCACCTTACCACTCACCAAGAGATTTGTGTTTACAATTTTTATAAAAACTGTATTTGTTAACAGATTCAGTTTTGGATAAAGAACATGTCTTTATTATACCGATCAGCCATAACATTATGACCTGTCTATAATACTCCACCAGCCCAGTGAAGGTGTGCTGTGGTATCTGGCACAGAGACATTAGCAGCAGGTTCTTTAAGTCCTGTAAGTTGCGAGGTGGAGCTTCCATGGATCAGACTTGTTTGTCCAGCGCACAGAAACTACCCATGACTACCACAGATATTCGACTGGATTGAGATCTGGTAAATTTGGAGGCCACGTCAACACCTTAAACCTGTTGGATCAGACCACAAAGGCCAGCCTTCACTCCCCACACGCGTCAATGAGTCCTGGACATTCATGACCATGTCGCCGGTTCACCGGTTTTCCTTCCTTGGACCACTTTTGGTCGGTACTGACCACTGCAGACCGGGAACTCCACACAAGAGCTGCAGATTAGGAGATGCTCTGTTCCAGTCGTCTAGCCATCACAGTTTGTCCTTGTTCAAAGTCGCTCACATCCTTACGCTTGTCCATTGTTCCTGCTTCCAACACACCAACTTCGAGGACAAAATGTTCACTTGCTGCCTGATATATCCCACTGACAGGTGCTACTGTAACAAGATAATCAATGTTCTTCTCTTCACCTGTCCGTGGTCATAATGTTATGCATGATCGGTGTATATTCTAATATTCTTTTCTCTTAACTTCATTTTTGTTATTTAAACTATATGATACCTGAATATCAGTGTGGATCAGTATCTCGATGGATTCCGGACCCCCTGATTCACAACTAGAACCCCCCGAAGGCAAAATCTCAAAATGAAGCATCTAATCGGCTAGAATACATTCCCACTCCGCGGTTATGTTGCTATTCATGATGTCGCATGGCGTCAGACAAACTCAACAAAAACGGCCCTTTTCCCCAAAATCTTTCAATCTTACTTCTGCGTTTCACAAACTCCTGGTTAGTTCAGGAAGCTTGAGGTATATCGCAAGTAAAGAATGGGCAAAACATTTAGATTTGACATATTCAAAATATTAGAGCTGTGTTTGTCAAATTATAAATAAATAAATAAATAAAGTTGTTCAACAAATCAAATACAACATACACATAGAGACATAATTGGACGTACTGCGTTACAGCTGGCCTCAGGTCCTGGCAAGTGTCCGTAAAGCTTCTACCAGTGTGTAACGCGCCTGAACCTGTTTGTAGAATTTACCTGGAACGCAAGGGACCACGCTGGTGACGCAGACTCACGTGCCCAACATGACATTTCAGTAGGCGTGTGCTCACGTTTCTTTGATTGTGTTTCCATTATATACAGTATGATGTTTTCATTAGACATCTGATCATTCATGCTTCTGACTGTATGCAAAAACATTCAAAGCTGTGTGTTTCAAACATTTGTACTGCTCTTCTGTGGAGAAAAAACAGTTAAAGCAGCAAACACATTATATCAATACCACAACCTACTAAAGCATCACTTTTTTACAAAATCAGTCAAATCATAGCACAGGTATAGCTGAGGTGGACATAAGCCACCATGAGATTTATATTGAACACCAACCTGTGTCAGAGAAGCCATCTGCTGATAGTGTTAGTGATAGTGACTGCTGTTTGCTGAGTTGAAAGTCTTGCAGCTCAGTGAACACAATTAGAGACTACAAGCTACTCATACGTTCAGTTTCCGTCAGGCTAGCTGTCCTGCGATCACGCAGGAGGGCAGAAATACAACAACTCCTACAGAAAGAGGACTGGTCACATGGGATGCCATGATGGTGTGTTTAAGTGTGCAATGTGTGCACAGAGTTGGACAAAGGGGCCACCAAGGGCTTCCAGGGGGCCCCCAGTTTTCTCAGAGTTCTAGTTATGCTTGTTCTTTTTTTTATATTATCTGACTTTATTTATTTATTTAGATTAATTTTATTATTTAATTTATTCATGTATTTTGAGTCATGCTCAGTTTGTCGATTCACCACTTTGGTCCAGAATGAAATATTACAACAACTATTGGATGGACACTTTGGTGATCCTCTTACTTTTCCTCTAGTGGCACAACACAGCAAAATAATATGGTGAACATGGTAAACATTTTAAATTCTAGATATTAGCACATTTTCAGCAGAATTTTGAACATTTTCTGAGGATGGTGTCACTGGATCACCTAGATGCACAGCCAACCCCCCTCAGTTCCGTCCCTTTTATAATTAACAGTAATCAACAGCAGCCAAAGGCACATTTTCTTGACAGCAGACCAGGCTAAAGTGTGCACAAACATGCTTGTAAAAATATTCATACATGGCCAGAGGTACCCAGATTACCGAGAGGCTCTCTGTACTTTCGGTTTGCGAATTTTTGCAGCGTGACACACCTAATTGTGTCTTGACTTCACCAGAAAGCCCCAACTTCAGTGAGTAGCTAATGCTCCTCAGCGAGGACAAATTGACCATCCCAAGATGTCGAATTGAGAGAAATAGGAGACCAGATTAGATTTCAGAATGTGATAAGAGATATTTGGTCTTAGATAACTTTTAGTCTATTGTAAATGTTGTGGTCTATCAAGTATTGATGGTTCACTGTAACTAACATTTGTATTTTCAATTCTTTAGTTTATTGTATTGACATATTCACAAAAAGTAAATGGTCAAATAAGATGCACTACATTTTATGTAGTGCATTTTATTTCCTAGTTGTGCAACATTCCATTTATCATTAGGACAACCAACCCTCTGTGAAAACAAGAGGCTAATGTATACCACACCCAGACAGTGATATAAACAATAGGGTAACAACTAGTCAACATTATAGTTATCTAGGTCATCAACGTTGGTTTTCTGTATAGAAATATGTCAATCTACCTCTGAAACTTCTATATCCACCACAATGGAGGGGAAGGAAATTTCAAAACATTTACATTTGCAATGTGTTTTTTATGAAATATCATCTCAGATACTGTGTATAATTCACAGACCTCCTTGTTAGCCTGTTACCTGAGCTCACAAAAAGAATTTGAGCCACAGTACAATATGAAAAAGGTTTAACCATCTGCATCTACAGAGGACATCTGCTTGATTCTGCTACCAAACCTCTCTTTAGGGTGTGTGAAAGAACAATCACATAACTCACTTGCCATTCAGTAAGCAAACTGTGCTATTGCTATTAGCTTGGCCCAGTTTGCAGCAATTCATCTTTACTCACACTAGCAAAGTGGTTGGCCCAGTGCTTTGGGCTAGACTGAAATATCTCAACAACTGTTAGATGTATTGACAACACATTTTGGGTAATACTTTATAATACATCCCTGCAACACAGAGCATAATTCTTTCCAATATACAGTGTTATTTCTTATACTAATAGTGTGCCAGTATGGTACATACCAATAAGGGACCAAAATGAGAAGCTTGAGAATGGACAATGAATGGTTGTCCGTCTCTATGTGATTGTTTGGCAACCTGTCCTGGGTGTACCCCGCTGGGATCTGCGACTTCCCCCACAACCCCCCAAAGGATATGTGGGTATGTGGATTGACACTGTCATTACACTGGTTGCTGAGTACAATACGTAGATGATGAGGTTTCTAGAGTAAATACAGCTGAACAGAAAACCAGGAGTGTCCATCTCACAGTCTCACAGTACAGTTATAAATACCTACAGCACAAGTTCTCTTTAAATTCATCCCATACACCAGATTGGTGTTCAATAGGCCATACTGTACCCCATACTAATACAAGGAAACTGTTAGCTAAAAATACCTTACTCTACCATGTACTCTACTGGTACAAATAATTACATTGTACTTTGGGAAGAATTGCACTGTACGATGCAGGCTGTGTTATAAAGTGTTACCAAATTTGGTGCAGACATTCATGGTCCCCAGGTGATGTATCCTGATGACTCTGCTGATCAACTGACTTTTTGCTCTGGTGCCACCAGCAGATACCAGCGATACTTTGTGTTGAGTGTTAGTTAGAAAACATTAGAATGCAAATACATGTTAACATCTACCTAACCGCAATGCCTACATACAGCCTCACAAAGCTGCTTGTGTGGTTGTTGACCAGTCTTGTTGTCTGGTAAGCAACTGGCTGCCTTGAAGGACTCGTTATATAACCTAGCAAATGATCAGAATAAATTGCCAATATGTCATCCCTTCATAAATCAATCTGACATTGTATTCCTTATAGCCGTCCCTTGTTTGGGAATGGGGGGCAGTGACTGATGAATCCATCCCATCAACATAATTTTCAGTAGGTTGTTCACAGCAACATAATGTATCATGTCCATCAACGCTAAATAAGAGTAGGATTGGTTGGACTGGACTCTGGCTGTAGCTCAGGAATACGACATCTCCATTCTTAACCCTGTCTACAAATTGCTGATTGGCTCTGTTGTTTTTCATATTCCTGCATTAATTGCATTGATATCACTAAATGAGGAAAACCACCATATGTTGAAACCTCTCACCCATCTCTTTAAAATTACAATGCTTCCCTAATGTTCAGAGTATCACACACCATCTCACTATGTTATTTAAAGGTTATTTGTTATGGTCACTAAGCCTTTATTTGATAGTTGACTGTACTGAGAGACAGAGAACAACATGAGAAACAGGTCAAACTGGGAACATGGCAATTCAATTGTGCATCTTAGACAAATAAAAACCAGCAAGGATGCCCCTGATATTTCAAACCATCAGTCATGCCAAACAAAGGCAAAGGGAATGACTGATGGTCCTGGCTTACAATGTCTGATTATGCAAAAAAAAAAAAAAACTGAACTCAAAACAGCATTTGGGAAAGGGGCAGCTAAAAAGTAAACAGATGAAAAAAGGCTCAGATCCTGATCTGATGAAGGCCTGGATATGAAGATTACTATTTACACACAATGTCAAAGTTTTTTGAACAAAAATGCTGCATTTTTGGCCTTTCTTAATCTTATCTTTTTATGGCCATCTGCATCTTGATTCTTGACAGACTTAATCCTTTTGGTAAAGAGGTCAAACAGTTCATATGTTACAGAAATAGACAACAAGTTCACACTCAGAAGTCACTTGGACACTAAGTCCAAGTTATTCTTCAACAAGTGTCCCTCCATGTCTTCATTAGGCTTTTCTCACGATGCGTCCGCTCTTCCTCAGGTCTCTCTCTCCTCTGTCAGTCCTGCCTGACAGGCTGCTTGCCCTCCAGGCTCCCTGACACACCTGGGCACTGATGAGAAAGAACAGGTGGTTACAACAGGACTGGATGTTGCACCACACACACTACATAACTTCGGGTCATAAGATATTTTTAATATTTTACATTTTGTCTGAGGCAAATAAGGTTGTATTTCACACCCGATTCATCCAAAGATGATGTTTTGGATTTGGTGAGTTTTGTTTTGTTTCTGTTGAGTTTGAATGAAGTGTGTTTTGTGATGAACCTTTAAGTCAAAGAACATTTCAGGAATGTTTCATTCAGGTTTATGTGTCCAACCCTGCCCATATGCCTTTGTGGTGGTATGTGGGCAATAGTGTGCTTCTAACTTTGTGTCAACAGTTTGTGTTTAGCCCTTTCCTGTTCCAGCATAACAATTCTAGCTTCAACAACAAACGTCTGATTAAGAAATATTTACATGTTACTAGCATTTGGGAAGGTTCTCTTGTCCTCAAAAAACGAACCCCAGAAAAATCCCACACCCAAATATTGTTTCATGGGTGAGCAATAAAATCCCCCAAAGTATTCAATATATCATGACACAGAAAAAAAGCAACTCTTTAAACTTGTAAAGTTGAAACCAACAAATGTGTGCCAAATGCTTGGTCAGACTTTGCATACTTTCCTTTTAAGTAAATGTTGCCTGATTTAAATGCACATTTTGTTATTTTTGTATTTCAATTCTTCATTAAAATATTATATATATATGATATATATGTCCTCATGACAAGTGCTGAAGTTTAGTCACGTGATACAGGTATGCCACCTGAGCAAGTCCCATCAACTGAAGAAACTGAGACATGACTGAAAGCATCAGCAAAATGAAACTAGAAAATAAACCTTGAGTTTTAAATATTTGATCACAGATACAGTATGTGTATACAGTCAAGAATTAACCTCAAATGTTTCTTTTATTTAGACAAAATTCTCGTGCAGCTAACAGTAATACAACTGTTATCAATGATGTGGACTGATGAGAAATGTGGTTTATTTTGTTACATGACTTTACATTTTTTATTATTTGTTTGGATTTTTGAAAACAGCAGAGTATAGGGTGACACAACTCTGCTGTTTGTTATCTGAAACAAATAAGTGACACCAACAATTTTAACAAATGCATTATAAATCAAGTTCTCAGCTAGTCCTTTCAGAGCTAATGTTGCACCTTTCAGTTTACAGCAGTGCCTCCTTATTTACCACAACAGACAGTATTATCTACATCCAGGTGTTCTACTTCTGATTAAAACCAGATGTAAATCTCTATCTCTCTCTCACACACACACACACACACACACACACACACCTTGAGCGCAGCAGAGGTCCAGCAGCTCGTTTGCGGGGCTTGGCGCTCTGTCTCCGGTACTGCATCCAGCCACAGACCAGCTCGTGCGCGATCATCACGTACAGCAGGAAGATGAGCACGGCGGGATCCATTCAGCTGCACCGCTGGATGAGAACCGGGTGGTGCAAATAAAAACGGTCCAGATGAGAACAAGCAGCACCGGGCTGCAGACAGCGCGTGCTGGCGGTCTTCTGCAGGATGAAGGGATGATCAGTGATGACGAGGAGGAGCAGGTCCTCGTGCCCAAGTTGCCCTGTGTCCACTCCAACTTGAGGCACTCAAGTCGCGAGACGCAAACGGTCGCAGCTGTGGGCGCTCGCACCCCCCCACGACAAAACAGCATCCTCTGAAATCAGCGCATCCGAGTGAAAACGGGGATTGTCTCCCTGTCTCGGTGACAACAGCAGAGAGGGGGACACCGGAGGATGTTGCCGTAGAGACGCGACCGTTGCTAAGGACATGATGTCGTCATCCCCTCTACCTAAAGATGAACGAGGCATTTGACCGTATCAGAGGCTTACAGGGAGCTGCCAATCAAGAGGGCGCACGGTCGTGTCCTCACACACGTTTGCTTTAGGCTGCCGTGCCATTCATCCTCTGACACAGATCATTGATCAGTTACATTTTTATAAATATATCAAGCCTATTTTTAAGTAATTGCTCGATCAGTTAAAGGTTAGTAAATTATCAAAGTTCTCATTAATAAACTGTTGATTGATTGACATTGGTACATTACATTTATGCACAAATTTTGACCAAACACATTAAACCCCACATAACTAATATGACTGACAAGAATTATTGAATCACTTTTTTCTACTTGAGAATATTTTTTCATATATGCAGTTATTTAATCCCCTCAGTGGACCAATTTACTCTGAGTGTAAAAGCAAACCGACACCAGTGTTTCATTGCTCAACTTTAATTTATTTCATCATCAGAGCTCAATTATTTCTTGTTTCAAAGCTGAGTCAAGTTAACTCTGCAACACATCTAACACATTCATCCTGCAGTCTTTTTCCAAACAGCATTAAAGTCAACTTCCTCTATAACCTTTCTATCTGTTTTCTAGTTTTCACAAGGTTTAATCTGTCTGTTTATGGTTATTCTTTTCCTTTAACTTTCTGTTTAAACGGGCAGTGCCTCCACAAATATATAAAGTTGGGGCACTTGCGAGACATCCAGTAAGAGGTGGAGATAATCTGAATTTTAGTCCTTAATGTGAGTCAAGCTCTACATCTATAATGCAACTCAGTAGTGTCTTTCATTAGACCCTCCTTGCCTGCATAGGAAACTCACGTCTTTCAAGCTCCATATCCCCCCGTTTAGGTTTTCTGTTGTAGATGGATAGTCTCAGAGCTAAAGTCGTGATAACTGGGTAAGGAGTTATTGAGTTAGTTATTTTCTCCAACTTGACAAAGCTCTTCGGCAGCCGCAGAAGACATTATACAACAGACAGTAACACTTGTGACTAGTAGACTGGCTTTAAGGTTTAAAATGGAAGGGGGGCCCCATTAAGCCACAAAGAAATGAGCCCAACTTTCTGAGTTCTTCTTAAACTAGTGTGGCACTTGACCTGAAACTGTTGGAACTTCCTTACAGATGCAAAATGGAAACTACATCTCAATGCAGCCATTTTTGCCATTAATGGGTTATGCCCTGTCCCGATTTAAAGAAAGTTAAACAAATTTCCATCCATGACACGTTAGATGTTCTCCTTCTGACTTCCATCTCTGTCCACAGGCAGACAGCTGCGATCTGAGGCAGCTGCACCGATTAGGTTTCAATATGCGGGCTATGCTTGTGTTTTGTGTGTGTGTGTGTGTGTGTGTGTGTGTGTGTGTGTATTGTAAGGGCAACACAAGCAGTTCTTCTGCTGTGATATTGCCTTCATTTCACAAAGCCACCTTTAGGTGGCAGGACCACCGCTCCTCCTGCCTCAAGCCACCTCCTTCTCTCTGACATCAGCAGAGACCTGCAGAAACACAAGATGAGTTGACCTGTCAGTGGGCACAACCATAATCTGTCCAGAACCTGGCCAAGGAAGGCGGATCTCTTTAATGATGTTAGTTAACAGTAATATTTTTGTAGTCTGCTGCATACAACAGTCTTTTTAAAGGCCCTGCACAAACAAAAATAATGGCCCCTATGAATCATTTAGTTATCAGTCTTCCTTAAAATTAAAGGGAAATTAAAGCTTTAACCATAAATGTTGATATTGCCTTTAAATCAAATCCCTCCCTGAAATGGGAAGGGGCTGCTTATGCCCATCCCAGTGAGAATCAACACTTCCGCCTGCAGCTTCAGTGGCTTTTAGCTCATTTGCTAAAAGAAGTTGACAGGAAGATAATAATAATAATTTGTATTCAACAGAAAGGATTTCAATGGGCACCATGTTGCTACATCTGTGCTAGATGTGAAAGTAATATTAGGTTTTTGTTTAGCCCAAGGAATGTAAGTAAATAGAATATTTGGTCTCACGGCTGTGAGTTCTACTTAGGAGTCTACTTTCTGTCCTCTAGTGGTCAAACATACGTTAACGCAACTTTAAGTATGGTCAGAACATTAGTCGTTAAAAGTATAAAGTCCTGTGTACTTACAGAGACATTATTGAAGCCAGCTGCCATTGGATGATTTTGTGATGGTAGAATTACACTGTCCTGCTGAAATGAATACATGATTAATCATTAATGACTAATGAAAAGATAATGCTAGCTACGTTAAAGCTAAAATCTGCTACTCATTCTTAAAAGTCTGGAAAAAGAAAAGTGTCATCTGCACTGTGGATTGAAGATACATATTGTAGATACATGGCTGGTATTTGTATGTGGTTGGTTGGTTACTTTAGAGTAATTCTATCATTCAAGAAACTAATAAACTGTTGAGGACATTACTTGGCTAGTTGAGGACATTTTCATTTAGCTAGCTAGCTGTTTACACACAACGCCTGTGCTATAGTAACAGTGCTATACTCTGCCTTCTTTGTTGTAGTTCCGATGTCATTTATATGACACCTCACCAACAACAGCAGAAAGTTATAGATTGATTTACCCTGTGACGTACACTGCAACTTCTGATAAGCTATGTCCACTCTCTCTGCTCAATATGTGCTCTGTTTTTCTCTCTGTGCTTAGTTTACATCATATTAGATTTGGTACTTTACATTTTCGAAATAGTCTGCATTTTAGAGCGAAGCCTTTGTTGCCAACTTGATAATTTAGCTGTATTTAGCTTCTAGCGTAGCCTAGCACACAAGCTTAACTTCTAACCATCCACAGTTAGCTTAGCAAGGCTACGTTAATGGTTTTTGCTAACAGTATCTCTTCTAGAGAGAAATGTCTGTGAAGTTTATCTGTGCTGCAATAAACGTCACATGTCCTCAAGACTGTCTTTATCAGATCCGAGGATCTAAGATTGAGGATTTTGTACTGGACAGTAAAAGCTGTCAAGATGAGGTGTGTTTTGTGATTTTGGGCTAGCCTATATTAAATTGACAACAACATTACTACATTTTGCTGTCTGACAGATCTCAGCAGTTAACTCCTCAAAAACTCATGCCACTGATTTTGACTGGATGTTAAGGTGTGAATGTCAGATTAACTCACTGTGAGCTCTGGTTCATATGTTTCATTATGGAAACCAGCACCAGCTGAGGATGATGGACCAGTCACATTGACTCTCGATTTGGTTCGCAGGTAGTAAACCAAAAGGGCGATCAATGTGCTGATCAGCAGCAGGACCACGATGACGGACGCTGCAATCCCTTCTGCATTGTCTCGCTTTAGTGAGGCTATGGGGAAGATGGACAACATTTAGTTTCCATTTCTATCAGAGATTGTGCTGAAGACAATCACATCACAGTTAGGGCTGCACTGCTGGGTTTACATTTTAAGCCAGTTAACAAACTGCTGATAATTAACTACATATTTTACGTTTTTACCTTCTAGGCAGCCATTAATTTAGATTCATTTTGGTATGCTATGAATGTCAACTTCAAATCCATCCTTACGGCTGCATTACCATGATATGACATCAAAAATAAATGTGGCTGTGATACATGATTTAATGACATTTTACACATTTGAAAGAGGATTGTAGTTAATGGTCAACAATAACAGCAAAAGCACTACAACTGAAGAGAAAAGGGTCCAGCACGCCTCAAACAAGGTCTAACATGCTAATTAGTGAGCTTTAGAAGTGCTGGTGGGCAGATTTTTTTCATTTTCAGACAGTCATCCCTGTTTTCCCCCCCACCTTCCCATCTTTAGGGTTAGGCTTAGCCAAGCTAGGCTAACCTGCTGCTGGCTGTAGCTTCATATTTAGTGTACAGACTTCTTCTCATGTAGAAAAAGCTTTGCACATATGCAAGTGGCAATTAACGGGCTATAAAACATGCAAAGCCGCTAACCCAACTTACTTGTCAGTGGATCTGTGACTTTGTTGGCGCAGTTGACTCCAATGGTGTACTCAATGTCATCCAGAGCTACAACACCTGACGTGCCTTTGATTCCTTCAAACACAATCTGTTAACGACAAAAACAAGACGACAGCAGAGATAGTCTCGTTAACAAAACTTGAATGTAGAAGTTGTAATGGATTTGTCTGAAAATAAAAAAAGCAACAAAAACATATTCCTTCACTTCTATCATTGAGTGCTGCAGGAGTTACATAACAAAAGCCAACTGTTTTAAAATTCAAAAGTGGGGTGTTTACTGACTTATTTTATGTCGAAGGAAAAAACGTAAATCTAAGACATTTAGCTATGTGTAGAAATTGAAATTGTCTTGTGCTGTGGAAAAGGCTTATATACACAAACTACATAGGTTTGAAGTGGTAGAAGCAATATATTAGTACATAATAAAGTCACCTGGTATTCCTCAGTAGATGTGATGTTCACGTCAAAGCGTTTCCATGGACCTCCCAGTTCACTCACCACCAGCACCTGATAGAGACGGCCTTCAGACAGCACCCACACCCTCAGCTTGCTGTCCGCTGCATACATAAAAAAAAAGGGTAGGTGTTACAACATTTCTACAGGGACTCACACACATCCAGAGTACATCTGAAAGGTTTTACACAACGAGATTAATATGTGGATGCAGCAACTTGAGAATTGTAACTGACCGAACAAAGATATATACCAAGCACAAAATATAATTTACAGCAGTGGTCCTTACATGAGTACGGCTTGTAGGCCCAGAATTTCAGGCAGGTTCCTTTGGTCGGGGGAAGGTGAGGGCTCAGCAGCTGAGCGTTTTGATTGGCTTCCGTCCGGTTGCTGCTTGGAAAGAACAGGAAGTGACCTGGCAGGAAGGAAAGAGTATGTTGTCTATATTACACCAAGTACATTTTTTTAGTACATGTTGTTGGATAAACAAACACACAAACAAACAAATGGACACACACACATATACAATACGTTTTGTGCTTAAAAATGATCAAAGTATCAAACTGTCATCAAAGTATCAAATCATCAAACTGCTTCCAGACTCTGTGTGAAAAGATAAGAAGGGGAGAACATGACTTGCATGTTCTCTGTAGCTTTTGCCACAGTGTCCGCAGTCAAAGTAGCTCTGTCTCTGTTTGTCTTTCTCTGGTTTGTGAACCCAGGGTCCCCACACATTTTTACCAATTTAAGTAGTTTAAAAAAGATCTCAGGGTCCTGTGTTCAAAGATGACATCGTAGACTACCAAAATGTGCCTATGTCTTGAGGCATATATTGTATTTGTCGTTTGAAAGCTACACTACTTTCACAGGCATTGCTAGGGCTTTCTAACTTAACTCGCTTGTATCACACAATACTAGTTAGGTTTTAACGTTCACTCAGCGCAGCTATTTCATGTAACGTGAGACATGTTTTGGGATTCTTTTGGACACATATTAAGCAATAGCCAAAACAATGTATATTCAAACGTTTATCAAAACATTCTGTGAATTCCAAACCATTTCCAGGCCTGGAAAGCAGTTTTTCATTTCATGAACATGGGAACCCTGTTAACCTCTCTCTGTGCCCAAGGTGTGGTCTTCAGGTGGGATGGAGTAGTGTCTCTCTGCCTCCGGACTCGTCAGCTCCCAGTCGAGATTGTCCACTTTGACATTTTGAGTGTTGCTCCAGCTACACATCCCTCTCTCCAGACTGCACATAGAACCTGAGATATTTAACAGAACAAAATGGACACTAAAGTAAAGAGGATAACCGTGTACTGTTGTTTTACAAAATGTTAACTGCATTGGTACAGCTTTCTTTTATGTCTCCATGCGTTGCTTTATGCAGTCTTTTAATTTCATCTAAGTTGAGTATTCAACATGTTAATAATTAAATTAATATGCTAATTTTAATAATCTAAATAATTAGTATTCTCTTTGAATATGCTGATTATTGTACAGCATTTCTCATTAATGAAATAATTAATAATAATACAATGTATATATACGACTCAGAGTCAGTGCAACAACGTGGGAGTGAGTAAAACAGTTAAACAACACAAAAGGGGGAATTCACTTATTAATTGGAAGTATAAGAGCTAAGATTTGAAAATATTTTCCCCAAGGTAAAGTAACATGTGAAGATGGAAGGTGACATCATCCTTTCAGACTTTAGAAATCTCCCTCCAGAGCCACAGAAGGAATCATATCATTGTTTTCACAGGCAGAATGATGATAAGTAAACTCAACATGATGTGTAAAATCAGTGGAGTGCTCCTTTAAAGAGCACAAAAGCTGCCAGACGTCCAGGAGGTACCACACTTTAACTTTGTGGCTGTAATACTGCCGTTGTTGCTGCAATATTACTGAGATGGATAAAAACTAAAACTAGCACTCACAGGTCTAAAATCATAGCATATATTTTAGATTAATCTGCTCACTAGTCTAAAAGTCTGTTTGTGTGTTTCTCACTGATTTTGCTGAGGCTGATACAGACCTTGATCTTCACATGGATGAGCTGAAAGGAAGATGTCATCAACTGCAATGTGAGTGTCTTTGCCTCCGGCACCGACCACCTCAAACTCCAACTGCAGGGCAAATTAAAGCACATCGTCATCTTGGTTTAAAATGACAAACATGAGATCCTACTTATAAAAAGGTCCACTAATGACAGTTCTCTTAAATGACTGGGTGGATTTCTGCTGGAGCTTGGAGTGCAGTGTGGATTCTAAAGGCATTTAAAAATGTCTCTGAATTAGAGAGGTATCTTTAAATTAAAGTGTAAAGAAACTGTAAATGGTAAAATCATGGAATCTATCTTAACACCAAACTACTAAAATACAGTTCATTAATTTGCCCATTTTTTGCACAATAATCACTTCATAAATTATTTTTAATGCTTAAAAAATAATTGTATTCTAACTGGCCACCTCTATAATTGTTCCAGCAGGTTTCTACACTGTACCTGCCAGTCCACACGGGCACTCGAGATGTTGCCGTTGCCATGGCGCCAGACATCCCCTTGGTTCAGACTGTCAGAGAAGATCTTCACCCTTCCTCCATTCACCGGCTTCATATACAACGTCAGAGATCCTACGAAGTACACACAGTTCAGTTGTGGGCTTTTTTGGAGGGGTGTGATTTCTTTGTGTGTGTTTCAGTGTGTGAAGGTGTCTCACCTGGATTCACTCCTCCCATGTGATACCAAAAATGGACGCACTCAGTCTTGGTAGTTCCTTGGCGAACAGGGGAAGTGAGGACAGCCGTACCCCCAGATGGAAGGATGTTCGCTCCGGTGTTAGCCATCATGTAGAAACCTGAGCAAACCATCAAGGCAGAGGAAGATCACAACTCACTGTCTCTCAGTTTTCTGTACGTCTATTAAAATATGACTATTATTTCATGGGATTCTGTCTCACCCAGTTCAGTTTCCAAAGTGTGGTCAGTTTTGGGTCCTGTCATCGTAGCGCTGTGTCCGCTGCGTTGGAGCCAGTGAACGTTGCCAGAGCTGCTGTACCCACATCGCTGGCCTTCAAAGGAACACATCCTTGGCACGGTGCACGGACGGTCCACGAATGCCACATCGTCAATGGCCACACGCCCGTCAAAACCAGAGCGAACCGCTTCGAACATCAGCTGGTGATTGGTTAAAACATTTACTGTGGCATTATCTTCTCATCTATCTGTGATTATCTAAAAGCACTTGCTTAAAGCTGCAGTCATATTTTGTTTTTCAAAATCCCCAAACCATCCAATTAAAGCCTCTTTCACTGTATTATCCTCCCTGGTTGTCACTCATTCTTTTAATATAAAAGATGCATGAAGTTCTGTAACATCACATGAATTTTGAGACGTTATTTTATAACTTCAGGCTCTGCAGTTATTCCATACCCGAAAGTTTGTGAGATGGTGTGGTACCGGGCAGTGCGCTTCGTGCCACATGTTTCCATGAGCCCCCCTGCGGGTCCAGAGGACGGCCTCATAACCGTGGTTATCTAACAGCTTCACATTCAGAGCACCTGGAGGGGGTCAGTGGGTGAGGATAGCAAAGAAATGAATGACATTTTCTGTTTATTTACAGCTTCTATCAGGTAAGTAGTAGAATTTAATTTCAAACCAACGGGCTATTTTGAGACAGTCACTGGGAATCATTTTAACAGGCCGACTATGACGTTTAAGACTAGACGCTGTTCCTTTTGTATTATATTATTAACTTCAGGCATTTAGAAAAAACCCAACATAGTCACATTCTTATCATTATTTTACTCTACACTGCTTTCCATTCAGTCTCATCTCACCTGTGTTCGGCCCGTAGAGTTTGTAGAAGAAGGACAGGCAGTAATCTGTAGGCCCTGGTAACTGTGTGAATGAAACTAAGCGTCCAAACACACCTCGCAGAGAAGGACTCCACATGTCCACGACGAGACTTCTGCCTGGACATCGACAGAAAGACAGGCGGGAGTTTTAAGGCATAAGTACAGTATAGCTGTGACACTGTATACTGCAGTTATACTAGATTGTCTCTTGATATAGATTTAGAGTGATAATAAGCTGTAAGATCAGAATCAGAATCAGAAATACTTTATTAATCCCAGAAGGGAAATTGCTTTTTGATACAGTTACACTGCTCAATAAAGTGATTGAAAAAAGAATAATAAACAGTAGAAAATAGAGGGTGTAGAGGTGTAGAGGGAGGGTCCGAATATGGTTGGACCAGGGGCCGGAGCTGCTCCAGGACGAGTCTTTCAGAATCAGAATCAGAATCAGAATCAGAAATACTTTAATAATCCCTGAAGGGAAATTTCTTTTTGATACAGTTACAATGCTCGATAAAGTTATTGAAAAAAGAATGATAAACAGTAGAAAATAGAGGGTGTAGAATGTAGAGGGTCCGAATATGTTT
>JAVQJD010031696.1:0-27913 GCA_036023655.1 Nannoperca australis | reverse complement strand
CTCTATTTTCTACTGTTTATTATTCTTTTTTCAATAACTTTATTGAGCATTGTAACTGTATCAAAAAGCAATTTCCCTTCTGGGATTAATAAAGTATTTCTGATTCTGATTCTGATATGATTATGTGTGTGTGTGTGTGTGTGTGTGTGTGTGTGTGTGTGTGTGTGTGTGTGACATGTCAATGTAGAGACGAGATCTTATGTCAAACAAAAAACACCAGAGGAACAAAAATCCTGTTGTATTACACAGAACAAAAAAATAAAAATGTAAATATGAGACAAAAAGAGAACAGTCTAAATGAGACTGAAATGGGCCAAGGGAGCATCTCTCCACCTCTCAAATGTCCCTCTAACACGCACATACAGACTGTTTTACATTTAATCTGCTCTGCGAGGAACTGCTGATGTGCGACATTAAAAGATTAGCCTGTGTCAGATCTGGGCTCTCTGGTCTTCTGCCATTCTTATGAAAAGCTCCTGCAGGGTGTTGCTGACACAAGAACATGAGCGGGAAAATAACTTTGACTGCAGCAGCAGAGATTTTGTGTGGCCCTGCACTACCCAGATTTTTATCATTTGGGTTAAGGGGGTTGACCTCTGGTAAAGCTAGCTGGCTAAACTTTCTCTAGAGCAGCACAATTAACAGCATGTTCACCCTGGGTGTGCAAGAACAGTACAAAACACCAGCTTGTGGTATTTCTGGTCCAGGTGTGGCTAAAAAGGTGCAATACAGACACTTCAAACCACAGAGAACAATGAATGCAGCAGCGTTTTTTCTGCCTAAATGTTATCAAGTGTTGATATTTTATCTGATCCTGGAGCAGCATGGCAGTTGTTAATGGAAGTCTGTGCTGTGAGGTGTTGCATTATTTAGTGGCTTCACACGTTTTCTTGCGTCTGACTGGCTGCGATGTTCATCTGCAACCTTTTTATTGTCACGTATGGATTTGTTGAACACAGTAAATGGGTGGATTTCTCAAAAGCAGAAATGTTGGAGGCACTGCAGAAAGCTTTAGTCCTAACTGCTGTATTGATCACAGTAATAACCATGTCACTTCTGTCCACACATTTTTAAAAAGCTTCATAAATGAACATTAGCTCACCTGGCAGGCAGCGCAGCCCAAAAACATCTCGACTCCTTGCGTTTACCCCACTCTGACTCAGCATCCTCTCCTGTAAGAGAAACAGAGCAGACGTTAGCGCTGCTGAATCCTTGTTTCCAAAGCGACTGTCTTTATTTCAATTATTATTATTATTGTAACGTCAAGCCTTGAATATAAACCGACAGACATGTATTGAACCATCTCCTGACGACAAACCAGATAAATATAATTAACAAAATGTCAAACTATTCCTTTAAATGACAGTGAGATACAGTACAACTGAATCATTTTATGTTAACAGAATTCTAGGTTTTGTCCACTACGCCTCACAAAAGCCTAAATACCCTGAAAGATTATGAAAACAGGAATGATGTTTCTAACCTATGCTCATGGACTCTTTAAATTGTTTTGTCAAGAAATAAGAGTAAACCCAACACACTAAACACATGGACGGAGCCTTATGTCACCTTTGGTCTTATTGACCACATTTAAAATGATGCCTCTGCCTGCTTCTCTCATCTGGCTCGTCTCAAAGGACTCATTTTCTGAGACAAAAGAAACAACGCCAAACCACACAATGCTCCGTGATTCCTAGTTTCCACGCAGCTGTTTGTTCTCGCTTTCTCTAGAATAATAGCAATGAAGTCGCACGTACTTGAGTCGGTTCTGCGAGCAGAATCCAACCCAGCAGAGCCGTCGAGGTTTCTATGACCAAACTGCCAGCTTACTGGCACATATGCTTCCACTTAGCTTTGCTACTAAACCCCCCCTTGTGAAGGCCGTTTACATTTATTGACTTCAAATGCCATAATATGCCACGACCTGCAACGCGAGAGGCCGACGTGATTACACAGGTGGCGAACAAGCTTTATAGTAGCACAGAAATAGAGTTAAGACCTGGAGTTGACATCCCAAATAACTATTCATTGCCTCAAATGTCTATCTCAGCAATTCTGAGTTTTCCCCACAATGAAACTATTATAAATCACGGTTTCATTTGAAGCAGCAGCTCTGTTACAAAGCAGCAGCATTTCTTCGAGTCAGCAAACGTGTGAACAATAACAATGAATCTACTCAGTCGGCAACGTCACGCTAACAGTTCTGCAGTGTGATGTGTTAGCAGCCTGCTCATGAAAACCCGAGACTCTAAGCTTGGTGGCACATCAAAATAAAACATTTAACAAAGAGAACCTTTGCTCCTTGAAAAGGTAGTAAAATCACACTTATTTATAGCCGGTTGTTTACTTCGAGTGTGAGAGCGTCCGGCTGTTTCTTTAACAAAAACCCAAAGATTTGAACACTGACACGACACCAGAGGAACATTTGTTTTTAGATTTGTCAAGTTTTTAGTTCATTTTTTGTTTACATTTTGTCTAAAAGAAACAATGAACAGTAGAAGTCCTTGTAAACTGTTAAAAAAAAAAAAAGTTATCCATGAACACATGAGCAGTAATTAACATCATATGGGCCAGTTTGCTCTGGTGCAAGATCTTGCTATAAAATGGTTCTGTACTGCCTAACTGACCAACTCCTACAACTGTAATAAAACCACAGGAATTATTTCTCCTTGACCTACATGTATATTTCCAGGCTGTGTTCATTCCAATTCAGTCAAAATATGATCATAGTTCCAACAATTTTACTGACCAAATTAAAAGGCTGAAAGCTCTTTGTTGGCAAAAACCACTGGAGGGAAAAACAAGGCTTTATTTCTGTTTGCCAGAGCATTGTTCATTTTCCCCCGTGTGGCTTTAAAATGTCTTTTCCTCAGTCTCTCCATCAACACCCACAGAAAACCCACAGATGAATTCCTTTCCCCCTTTTTAAAGAACATCAGAGGCTGTTTGGATCTTGTTTTGTTATTCCTTTCATGGGTTTACTGTCTCAGATCTGAAGGTTGTCAAGACAGACAGACTTGGGCCTCAGAGTCTTGCCAGGAAAGTGAAGTGAACTAGATAACACTGAAATGCACAAGGTGAAGCACAACTGGCACTTTATTGCAGACTGGGCTATGTACATAATGTGATAGGGGTGATACGAGTGAAGGTTAAACTAGCAAAAACTTGATTTGAAAGACGAATGGACAGCAAAATGCATTTTGCGTTTTTCATTTACTTGCAGGTTTTGCACTACACAGGTAACAGAGATGAAGACAACTGGAGTGCGATCATGTCTACACATGGACGTAAAGATGCTGTGGCTGAAGTAAGGCTGCCCTCTTCTCTCACACACACACACACACACACACACACACACAGCCTCTTTCTCACCACACACACACACACACACACACACAGCCTCTTTCTCACCATCAGGGACAGTGGCCAAGGCTTTTTGCAGTGTTTCCATTGCTCATGGCTCCCCCCCACCCCCCGCTACTGCGGCCAGACTTCTGCAACAAGCGTGCTTGTTCCTGGGTCTGGAACATACTTCTCTTTCCTTAAAATACACACCAAACCTACGAGGAAAGAGAACGAATGGGAGCGGGACCGGGATCTGGGGCTGACTCTGACACTTCTTCTGACAACAATCTGTCCCAACAAGCTGAACTGCATTAGAAAAAAAAGAATAAGAATATGTTGACTATGATTGCAGTACTGTTCTGAAACGCACAGTGGACCTTTAGCATCCACTGTTAAGAAAAACACCTGAGAGTCTCTTTTGAAAGCTACTCCTACTGAGATGTACTCTGCTTGGGGCTTGTAAAATACACATTAGCTTTTAGCCTCAGCTCACTGTGCTGAAAAGGCTCACGGCCCGTTCATTTGGATTGTGCTTTGCATTTCCTCACATGAATGGGGACATATGGCATTGTGAACTGGCTTGAAAGGAAAATCAGGACATGAGGTAGTTTTGCTAAACGGGGCTCACTTTGAATCGTTTTGCGTCTTGTTCCGTTCCGAATAACATGACATTGTTTTGTTGTCTACAGAAATAAAATGGTTGAAAAGCTGCATTTTGGCCTCAATGTGAGAAAACACAGAAATCACAAGAAAGACAGAAACTGATTTCGACATATAGGGTGAAGTAATAAATCAATGTTTCATGAATTGGGAATTCAGATGGTTAATATTTAATGTGAATATTTCTGCAACACACTATAGTGAATATCCAGCTTTTAACCCACTTCTCTGCAAAAGTCTGCAGCAATTAAGACAGCCCTCCATGTTTAACGTTTGATTCTGAAATCTTCCATGAATGTCTGGAAACAAGGGACCATTTACAGCAGTAAATGCAGTGTCCTTTTAACACATCCCTTTTAACTGTGTCCCGCGGAATCATTTGTAATTCATTGTTTCATAGAAAATGTGTGCCTACATTATGCCTTATGAGAGTTAAACAGTTGATGATGTCCCGAGCTGAGTAATGGCAAGGCTGTGTTAAAAAACATCAAGGTAAAAAAAAAAAGGTACCAGTGCATCTTACTGGCATGCTTCCATTAGCCAACATTCACAAATCACACGCCATTACATTCAAGTTCCCATCAGTCACTATACTGCCTGTCAGAGGAGCCCTGACATATAAGGTTCAGGGATTCAGGGGTTGCCTAGTGGTTAGACAGACCCCCACTCAGAGACTGAAAGATCACGTTCGAAGCAGACAACAAGCAGAGTGTCAGTCAACAGAAGCATTTCCTCCTCTTGGTCTCTGGGGCACACTTGTGTCAGATGGAGAGATAGATAGAAGAAAGACACAAGTATGCATGTAAAGAGTAAATACAAATGTACTGTGATTAACAACACAGACAGTGCAAGTGTAAGGCAACTAAAAATTAAAAACAGTGCAAGAATAATGACACTGTGGATAATATAAACTATAATTAAAGATAAATACAAATCCAGATTGTGCATAAGGCTGAAATAGACAGTAACTGACAGTCCAGCAGCCTACTGATATAAGCAGGTGAGCTTTCAATTTCACTTTCTCTTGAGAGTGTCAGCTAAATCGCTCAAGTGAAAATCCAATGCTGAACCACTGATCTCACTGGCTCATAACGTCTCACGCATGAAACCTTACTTTGACAGTCAGCTCCCCTCTGACAGCTCAGGTTGCACGAGTGAGATTATCAGAGCCGTGATTTCACACATTCGGAACAAACACCCTGGCCTCTCCATTGAATAGTGCTGCTGGTTAATTATCACCCAATGCCAGATCAATACACCCTCTAAGTCTAACAGGACCATAAATCTGCTCTGGCCTTAAAGGAGCTCATTGTTGTGCTCTCTGTTTAAGTAGCTCAGGGGCTTGGCAGTGAATGTGACGTCCGGATCCTATGGGAGCGGGCGTGGGTGACTGTGCCGCTTTGGCCCACTCTCACACTATCAGGCTTGGATCTTCAGCCTCTCTGAATAGAGCTCAGATGATCCCTCCTCTGGCATTTCTTGCTTCTGTGAAGGTTTGTGCGTTGTGCCTTTCATGCTGACTGCTTCAAAGCTGGCTGGTAGAAGCAGATAGGGTGAACTCAAGGGGATAGGCGCAGCCAAAATAAGCCTGAATAAGCCTGCTATCCTGTCAAGATGCAAGCCTGAGCATCCTTATGTAGCATGTATGCACTGTTGTTGTTTCCTTTAAGTCATTTTTTGAACACTTGATTGTTCAAGCCACTTAATTGTGAGGATCTGCTGCTAGATCTCTTTGGATTTTGAAGATGTCACTGTTAGCTTTAGGAAATTGTGATTTATTTTCAGACCTTTTGTAAAATAATCAAGACTAATCTGTAAATTAAATGATCCTGCAAATTAAACTATGATTAAAGAAGAGAAGGTGCACCAGTAGACGCAAACTGCAAAGCCATCTGGTCTAAATTCAGCTTTCTAAAGCAGTCTTAACACATGCTCATAGAAGTAAAACCCGCGAGCGTGTGTGGGTGGCCTGTGCATATAATCTACACAGCCTACTTCTCCACATTACCATATCTTAGGCTCAGCCACATTCTCATACTTGGACACATGGGATTCCAGTTGTGGAGGGCTGCGATGGCTTCTGCGCGTCTCATCCTGAGGTAATCAAATTCGAAAGTCCTCTACCTCCCAACTGCTGTCTCCATGGCAACAGCCAGATGTTGTGCAGTGCACATCACCCCCACTCCACATGCAAGCCTCGCCCGAGGGCAGAGCAATGAGGCATCTGTTACCGTTTTCCCCCTGCGGCGGCTGAAAATAACCAGGGAGAGACAAAAAGCCAGGCAGGCAACACAAAGCCGGAGCCAAGAGACTGTTCCCAAAGGAATGAGCAACTCTGAACACATAAATACTGTGTGTACACACATTGCTTTGTGCCGTCTATCAAACTAATGAGTCCTTACAACCTCCATCCTCTCAGGTGCGCCTAAACGGGAACAGTGTGAAATGCAGAAGAACAAGGATTTCATCTTCAGCATTTCAAAAGCAATAAATCAAGAGTGACCTTTCAATGTTTTGGCAATTAAGGCAGGCAACAACTGTCCAGCGCACAGTTGTCTGGAGATGATGATCGTGTGCAGCATCTGTCTTTGTGTACAACAACTTAATCCCATATAAGGCAGGCAACCCCCCTCCGCGCCACCAGAAGTGATTAAGATTCGTCCCCACTTCACTGGCCTTTGATAAGACATGCAGGCAAAGACAGTGCTGGCTGCAATTATGCATGTCCCTCATCTCCAGACCGAAGGACACAGCAGACCTGCACTGCCCAATTTCCCCCTGTAAAGCTGCCATTCTGACTTGTGAACAAAAATCACACTAGACAGTCCACATTCACACACTGAATATGGACTCTGAGGAGGGACTGCAGGTTTCTGATCCAGCCGGGCTGCAAACTACCTAAATGCACATTTATAGCTCTGCATGATGAATGATGGCCGGTGTTTGCTGCTTCCTGGCCTCTCTGGTGTTTACGCAATTGAGGGGTGTTGATGAGTTAAACGTTACAGCACTGAGAAAGCTAAAATTAGCTGAACTCAAACCTTTATCTGATTGACTTACATATCACAATTCAACTGAAGATTATATAACCTACCTACACTCTCCATACTGAAGCTTTTGCTACACTGGCAAGTCCCAGAACAGAGAGATGAAAAAATGAGGGGTTAAAAAGGCATAAAAAAATAAAAACACAGCATTTTCCTAACAAAAAGCTTGGAAATTAACATCTGCTGTTTATCAGAAAAATGAAATAAAAATAGTATTCTACAGTATACCCTTACTGGGTTTTAATACCCAGATTATAGCTCAGATTACAGTTGAAGCGACGGTATAAAACGGGATAAATCAAGTTAATGCTAGTGCTGTTACAAGTCTGTCACTCAAGCACACAGCTAGTTAGCTTCAGTTAGCTAACTTAACGTTTTGACCTTACCTTGATATCTGGAAGCATTTGTCTCACTTTGAACGTGGTTTTAGATCCTGTCAACATGTTTGACGACAAAATAAGAAAAAATACAACCGGAATAAAGCTGACTGAATAAAAAAAATTAAAAATAAAAAAAGTGTTATTATAAGCTAACGGTTTTTTTGCCGACAAAACCCGTCAAAACGAGAGAGGAGAGGTCCGGAGTCCGCCGTAACGGTTAGTCTTTATCACCGGCTGCTACAACTGAGGTGGGAGGACAAGCAAACTATTTCCCCCTCTTTTTTTGCTATTCTCACTGACAACAACCGTGTCCAAAGCACACAAATACCGAGAGCACACACCCCGCAGAAACCTCGCCACTTGACTATTTTCTAACCGGTGTTAATAGTCGCTAACGGAGAGACGTGTTCACCGTTACTGCTGCTTTACTACCCATTGCGCTCTGTTTGCGTATTCCTTCGCCATAGTGAAACACACACTTGAGAAAAAGAAAAAAAGAAAAAGCTAAGAGCAGCGGTGGAGCTTCTTAAAGGGCCCGTGCGCCTTGGTCCTGAAGAGGTGTAGGACCCTGGAAAGTCCCAAAGTGACAGTGAAAGTCCACGGGAAGTTTTATTTCACCCACCAGAAGCTGAGCACTTTGACAGAAAGAACGGAGAGTTTCAGTTTTCCCCGCTTTCATTAAACCCCTCGAACTCACCACCGCTCAACAATGACATGTACACAATAACACTAAAAAAGGCACACAGATACTCAATTACGAGTAAAAGTAATGCATTCAAAACAATTCAAACTGTTATCAGCAACTTGCACATGTACAATACCAACAAAAAGAGTGTTCAGTGGTGGATGAAGTACTTAGATCTTGTACTCAGGTAAATGTAGCAATACCACTAGTTAAAGGTGGAGCTGATTTTAATTGCGTTATATACTGCTGGGTAACCTAATCCAAAACAATATATTATAATGTATTAGTTGATTTATTTATGTATCAATAATCTGAATCTGCAAAGTAACTAAAGCTGTTGAATACATGTAGTGGAGTGAAAAGTACAATGTTTCCCTCTGAAATGTAGTGAAGTAGCATAACATGGAAATACACAAGTAAAGCACCTCAAAACTGGACCTGAGTACAGTACTTGAGTAAATGTACTTAGTTATAATTCACCACTGTAAATATATTATATTATTGGATTTTTAATAGTGAAGTATTCATGTGTTAAGCATTTTACTGCTGTAGCTGGTGCAGGTACTTAATCTGCTTTATACACATTTGGTGTAGTTTAATCTATAAATATACATACATATAATCTATGCATCATATACTGTATGTCCTGTACATAACATCTTCATTTGCAAAGTAACTATAGCTGTAAAATAAAATAAAAGTATAAATTAGACCCCTAAATCCTAGTTATTTCAAGTTAGACTTCTTAAACTCAAACTCTTGCATTATAATGTCCAAGCTTGTTTCTCCTTATTGTCCTTTGTTCTGGCATTGCCTTTCATTCATAGAGCTGTCCTTGACTTAACAAAGCTGTTTGTTTGAAGTGGTTCTCACATAAATGTGACTTTATTCTTTATTCTATTCTCCAATGCTAGTTGCCTAAATGACGTTTGGCCTTGAATGACATCCAAGAAAACAGCTTTTATTAAGCAAACAGTAAAATGAAAGAGCCAGGTTTTTATAGTGAGCGGCTTTGTATTCAGGGAACTTGTTGTTGAGGGTTTCATTTGGAGCAGTAGCTGAGCCAGTAAAGCAACATCCATAAAACCATCCAACTCTTGACCTTCTGGTGTTTCAAGCTCGCAAAACCTCTCCTAAAAAAAACATCAAAATAGTCCTGTTAATTTTCCATCTAAAGCCTCTTTTTGGTCAGCCGTACCTTTTTCCGATCCTTTCGCAGGTCTGTGCGGGGGCTGGTTTCTCTCCTCTCTCATCCAAACGTGTGCAAAGAAACCGTCTTTCAGACAAATACAGGAGGTCGATTCAGAAGAAATTCCTTTTCAGCGAGAACAGGGAGACTTTGAACAATCCTGAGCGACAGTCGGTCCTGCTGAACAGATGGGGGAAGACGCTGTCCTTGTGAACTATAATAGAGAGAGGTCTGGATTTTTTACCACATGGTAAACTGTTCAATATTACATAAGGGTCTCCGATTTCTCTAATACATAAAACAGTCCCAGACACAGGACCTTGCATCATCTGAGCTGGAGATATTCAACAATGAATAATGCAACAAGGTTAAGGTAATACTGAATGACCCAAGATAAGAAATTCACAATGAAATATAGGCGTTTCTCTATTCAGTTTGTTTCTATTCTATTGAAAAAGTGTTTGTCTCTGCAGCTCCACTTTAATAAGAATGATAATATACTTATATACTTGCACTTTTCCTACAGGCAGAGAGTGGAGAGCTATATTTAGGGGTCGAACTGCTTCATAAGAGTAAAATTCAAGGCCTTTTCAAGCGCCTTTAAAAAAGGTACCTGAACCAAATGAAACCACGAATTTAAGCATTTTCCAAACTTTCAAGACTTTGAAAGTACCCTGTATATAACAGTAAAGCTGGAGTTGGTCGGGATTCAGTGCCTTGCTTAAGGACACTTGGGCAGGACAGATGCTTTCTGGGGACTTTGTCCAGTTAGAGGACAGTCTCACACCACCACCACCCTAAAACCTTAAAGAAGCGGACCTTAAGAACTGGCTTCAGAGAAAGGAAGTACATGTTATAATTTTTTTAAATGAACGGTTAGTTATATTCACTTGGTGTATAAAATGTAGAACGTTGTAATGGCTTGTTTCGTCTGACCAACAGTCCAAACCTGTAGATGTTCAGATGACAACACATGACAATGAAATGCTGCTAATCCTAACAACTGAGAGGCTGGAACCAAAAGATTTATCATTTAATAAGTAAATGATCAATATAATCGCAGATATATTGTCGATTCATTTGTCACAGCTCCAATTCTAGCCTAGTGCTGAGACTTTATGTATGTAAACCATCTTTATGTCATTACATGCATAGAAAGTCAATTATATATTTGTATGGAATTAATCACATATTAGTGATCACGTGGTTTTATGATACAGCAAGATGTTCTCATATCAAACACAGAGAAGAGAGGAAACAGTGTTCTTGAAATACAATGAGAATTTATTCAAACGGTGCAAAAGAAATTAATAATTATAATAATAATAATAACCTAACATAAAATCTGATGTTCTTTCTATCCAGATTGCACTGTCACACAGCCTTAGGACTCTCCTCTCAAAAAAAAGGAAAGAAAAGCGAAACATTAAAAACAATAAAAAATAAAAACAAAATACCAGGACAACCGAAATTAAGTTAAAATAATGCACAAATTTGGTAAAAACAGATTTCAGCCATTTACATGCAACAATTCCAGTCCCATGCAACTCGAAATATTCCATGTTAAATGTCACTGATGATGAATTTTCTGCTCGCACAGAAATTACAGTGTTGTACAATATATAAAAATATATCGGGTCAGCTGTGTCGCAAAACTAATTCTGAGCCATTTCTCTTCTGGTTCGGAGGAAACGAGCTGGGTCAACAAGAACATGTCACTGTCATGTTTTAGCAGAGCACGGATTGGTGGTTGTAGAAAAAAAAAAGTAAACAAAAATGTACAAAATCAAAACAAAGCAACAAACAAATAAAAGCCAGACTGCTAGACAATTAGCCATGTGAGAAAGAACTTCCTAAAATGTCGCAACTAAACATTCCACAAGGAAACCTATTAAAAAATCTCACTATAAATATATATTCTCAAATGGTATCTCGTTAGGTCAGCATTGAGGAAATGAGTTTGCAACGAGAGACCATCGAGTATCAAGAGTCTGGGAGTCGCCTTCAGCAGCCAAAATGTCACCAGTTCCACCCCAAATCCAGGCTCTTAACAAGCTCATCATCATCACCTGTTTTCCCATCCAACAATATACATTCTTACCTTTTTAAAAACACTGTAAAACTTTGGGCTTACAAAAATAACTTGGAACACATATACAACCTCATTGTTTCTCTTTTTCTTAAATACAAAAAAGTGTTTGTAGCCTGTAAAGTCTGATGTTTCACACGTTTCTGAGGCATTCGTTTCATTGCAAAAATAACTTTTTTTTATGGTTTTGTAAGCTAATTATTACTTTGGAGGGCGGGAAAGAGAGTACGCACACATGTTCTTTAAAAACAGGCATCACCTTCCCACAGTAAGGGAACACGTGGGTCTTGTCTGAATTAAAACACTAGTGCACGGACACATGTCAAGACACACAAACACAGCAAATGCAAATGTTTCTTTTTTGGGAACTAGCATGATGTTTTGTTGTCATTAAAACTCTAGTGTTACTTTAAACGCACAGCAAAAAGACTCCCTTCTTCCTTGACCAGCTTCTGCAACGCAGTTAATATTGTAATATAGTGTTACATAGTGTTAAATTAGCACTACCGATAATTATTCCCCGATAGTTTGGTTATTTTTGTTTGCAGTTTGAGTGTGGGTCACGGAGGGGTAAGCTCCAAACACCGAGTTAAAAAGAAAAACAAAACAAGAGTGCCCTCGACTGGGCAAGGCAGTGAATTGCATACTAAATTGTGCTTTTCTAGACCTAACGCCAAAGAACAGTGTCAATCGACAAGAGTAGGGCAACTAGAGTCACGCTAACTCAAAAGGAAATTCTAATTTAAGTAGTCTTTTTGACATTAGTACAACTGGAACAGCCTTGAAGTTGAGATTATAATAAGGAAGACTAGTTGATATGCCTACCTGAAAAGAATGACAGCATTATCTCAATAGCTTCAACGCACACACAAAAAAAACAATTATTACAATAATGTCTTAAATTTGGGGCAGTAGTAGTAGAAACTGCAGGCAACGAAGCAAGCAGTGGACACTTGATGTTCGTCTTGCAACACGTTCAAACGGGACAAAACGCTGAAAAAGGCAACTAGGAAACTGAGTTAGATGGTGACGCTGGCACCAAAATGCTGTCGCTCTACAGTAACTGAATCCTTTAGAGAAACCCTTCTGACCTGTGCCCCTGACTTCCCATGAACAGAGGTGGCAGTGTCTGCAGAGATGAACAAAAGGACAACAGTCAGGCCACTTCAAAAACAGTAAAAACTTCTACGGACATCAGGAAAGTGCTTGAATTTGTGCAAAAAGAGGTAACGCGACTGGATTTGGCGGGACGAATGCCAGAAAGACCGCCTTCAGTAGGAACTTCAGAATTTGCAGTGGGCGACCAAACCAATAAGCATTAGGATGTCCTATTAGCGAGGACACCGTAAATGTAGGGCTTCCCTTTTGTGTTTCCTCGTTTCTCAGCCGTCGGAGCAGAGCCAGCAGAAGTGCATGCATCCCTCTGCATCATGCAAACTGAAAGGTTTGTCACACCCGCAGACATCCTCACTGCTTTACAGCGCGTTCATGTCGCTCATGTCGTTTGTTTGCTTCGCTTGTATGAAATGTGTTTAGTAACATTTCACCAATCTGACTCAACAGCATGTTGCGCACGTGACGGGTGTCTCCAAAATCTTTTGTGCTGGATGTGACATTTTGACTTTGTAGTGTGTAGTATTGCATGCCTGCGTTGGCCACAAGAATCAAACGCCCCCAACGGCAACCATTGTTGCAGAAAAAGGGAGGCCCAACTAAGAAAGAGCAACAAAAACAAGCCAACAAACATACGAAACACTCTGGACCCGGCTCTGGGAACAGTATCTTACCGCAGTGCTGTGTTGCTATGTTGTTTTTGTTCTACAACGCCTGATCAATAATGTGACCAAAAGCATGTTATCGTGACATCTTCATAATCCGATTTACAGCTATATGAATTAAAGACAACAAAAACAAACGTGAAATGTTCAGTTGATATTTGTTTTGCCAAAAAGATACTACCAACGGTGCAGAGCAGGTGTCTTAAATGCATGGACATGTATGTGTTTGCATTCTGAAACATTAGCACCACAGCAGCCCACAGAACGCTTAACCATTAGCATTGCACGGTAGTTTCAATTTGCATTGTGCAAATGGTGACTGACGAGAAAAAAAAGCAATTCGACAAGGATTCATTCTGCCGTTTCCCGAGGTACATGTGACGCAAGCATCTAGTAACAGTAGTGTAAAATGTGTTTAACACTGAAATCACCGTAACCAGATGTGACTTCAGAAATAATCAAAACGTCCCTTAATTGACCAACATCATCGCGGACCACAGGTGGAGTGCAGACGCTCATGCCTTCTCTGTTTGTGCTCGCATCACTGTGTATCAAGTAGTGTGAGTCTGACTTAGTGTTTCATCTGTACTGAATGTGTGATGATGAGTACTTTATGTATGGCGCCTGCCATATACATTCTCTCCACTAGGAGGAGACAGTAGCAAGGCGTTAAACTGATAAAGGAGGAGAACCTTCAGCACACACACACACACACACACACACACACACACACACACACAACTCAACACTTATACATAACGCCTGCATAAGAGCCACAGCAAAATATAACAGAAGTGCAGTTAGTTTATTCTACCCTATTATTCTGTAGTTGTGTCGACTCTGCCACTTTCTGAGGTTATCTATTCCAACAGGAAGTGACACAGCTAAAAAATAAAAATAAAAGGGAGGGAGCTAGTTGTGCCTTTCTCTTGTCCATTCAGAGGCTGATCCGCCCCATCCGTTTATTTGTTTTTTTTGTTCTTTTTTTGAAACTGAAAAAGGCCACTCATCAAATTCAAGCCATGTCAAGGTCTATTCAGAACCTGTGGATGACTGGTTCTGTCTCCCTCTTTTTCAGCTCCTCCCGGTAGCAGTAGGAGCAGTAGTTGCCCGTCTCGGGGTGTCCGTAGTAGGTGCAGCTGGGTGTCCGACAGCGGCTGGACTGCAGGCCGGCCAAACCACCGGCGCTGCCCAGTGAGTAGTGTCTGACTGGGGGCTGCCCGCTCCGAGAGTCCAGGTTGGAGCGCAAGTCCCGTAAACCGTTGGTATAACTTCCACCGACAAGTTCAGCCCCAGGGTAGTCCGGTGGGTCGAACTCGGGGTGATATGAGGGCGCAAGGTGAGAGGGACTCAGGGAGGCGGGGCCTTGTGAGTTATTGTACTGGGGATGGGAGGGGACCTGCGCTGTGGGGCAGTGCCGGGGAAGGGTGGCGTACGAGGGGAGGCCGGGGTAAGAGGTTGCCGGAGATCCGCCAGCTAGCTGGCGCCGAGTATCCATGTAACTGTGCATGTGAAGGTGCTGGGTGAGGGGGGCTGCAGCGGGAGGCTGGTCTATGAAGGAGGGACGGGGAATGGGCACAACACCAGAGTACATCGAGGGGCTCAAAGGAGAGGACTTGAGTTGGTTAAAGGAAGGTGACGGGTTCTCCGTCAGCTCCTCTTTGGCCTCATAAGGCCGGTAGGTCAACTCCGGACCAGCAACCGTCTCCTTCTTAGGTGGCTGGATGCCATTGGCGACGCCCTTCCTCTCTGCGTCACGGCGCTGTTGTTCTTGCTCGGCCCGAAAGCGATCCTCTGCGTCGGTGAGGTAGCGCTGGATCATCTCCTCCTGGAAGGGCTGCCGGTTGCTGGTCGTGAGAAGGCTGGAGAAGACGAATTTCCTCTCACCTTGCATGGCGGCTCGCAGGATGCCCAGGCTTACCTTGACATCGGCGCTGTACTTGTAGTTGTCGCTCTCAGTACTGCTCCCCCCGCTGCTGCTCATGCTGCTCCCCGTACCGTTGAGACGCTCGCTACCTGAGGAGGGGGAGCCTTTCCCAGAGTCCTCAGAGGCGTGGGCTGAAGGCGAGCCATCCTTGCTGCCCTTCCTCCCCCTAAACGAGCCCTTCTTCTTTTCCCCACTCTCCTGCTTGACACCTCCAGCTCCAGCGTTCTTTCCAGTCATCAGACCGCCCACGTTTTTCTTAAGCTTGCTGCCTAGGCTCTTGCCAAAACTGCCAAGCTTATTGGCCACAGAATCTGCCCTCTTCTTGTCTTTATCCTTGTCCTTCTCCTTCTTGGTTTTATCCTTCGCTGCCGTTCCTGTTCCTGCAGATCCACTGCTGGAGGAGCTGGATGAGGAAGAGGAGCTGTTCTTGGCCAAAGACCCGTTGACCGTTGACCCCGTGGTCGTGTCTCCGTTGCCGTTGGAGCTGCTGCTGACTGACTCCTTGTCTGACTCTCCCGAGTCGGGAGGCGTGCGGGCATCCTCTCCTGCTGACGCTGTGGGAGACTCGGGCTGGGCCAGAGGGGCCTGCTGCAAGGAAACAAAGCAGACACGAGCTAGTGGAAAGATACCGTAGAGAAACGTACATCAGGCACTAATCCGCTCACTAAATAATAATAATTAAAAAAATACCTACAAGATGTGAGGTACAGGATGTTAAAAGAGTGATTCATAGAGCTTTTTTTATTTTGCAGAGTAATGCAGAAAAACAAATGACTCAGTTTCCAAATTACTTTTTATATCTACAAAAAACATGTAAAGGCAACTGTAAAATTAAGAAAGCTTTATTTAGAAACGGCATGACCTACATGATGACGCAGTGTTCTGGTCTCAAACACGAAGCGGTTACAAAATGCCCCAACATGCCGCAATCCTCTGGTAGCATTGCTAAACACAACAATCCCCTTGAATGATATTGGAATACAGAAATTCCTGCATTGCCACCAGCCCCTGCAGCGAAACCACCAAACCGCTATGAGCTTGTCCTTCCAAGCTGCCTGACGTTGGCACACAAGAGGACCTTTGTCACGGTGTTCGCGTGGCGTGACTTTATGACCTGAATGGCCCAGTGTAGTTTGTTTCTACATACGCTTTGTGCAGCAGTTAAGGGGGCAGCTGGTCTGATGGGAAATATTGCCCTTGTTTATAATGAGTGCGGGAAATTAACACTAACCACAAGCGACTGTAATACTTTAAGTCTACCAACCGCCTTGGCATCTGTCTGATAATCACCTTACGAGTTGGGGGTTTCTCTTTTACTCCAAAGCTCAGTTTGGCTGATAAAATGGTTCGACTGGTACTGAATCTTTCACGGTTAGTTAACTAATTAATTAACTTCATTCATATTTTTTATATCATTGATATATTTATTTTGGGCAAAAGCAGGACGTCCAATAAAACTGGTGGTAAGTCCTGTTGTCTGAGCTTGCTTTTGATGTAAAGGAGCAAACACGACTCAGACATGGGCGTGTGGACTTTAATCCTTACCTCGCAGGGCAGGGGCAGCCAGGTGACCGTCATGTAGCTGTGCAACATCTGCAGCTTTGCCTCCAAAGAGAGAGCCACACTGGGAGAAAGAGGGAGAGAGAGGAACAAGTCAAAGCTCCGCGAGAGGAGCCCAACACTGTCTGCCAGAGCTCCAGTGTCGTACCACGAAAATGTAATGTCATTCTTAAAAACAAGCAATAAAAAGGATGTTGCCAGAGTTGAACGTGCAACCACAGAAAATAGATCCAAAAAGGAACATACAGAGGTAGCCAGCAACAGAAACATCAGTGCAGCGCGACAACTGGAAACAGCACACTGTGAATGTTCCCTGGGATGATGGTAAAAGATGGCTAACCTGATACGCCATGTAACGATGGCCCTCTTCTTGTGAAGATTCACGTGCTGCTGCTTAACAACAACTGGTGATTCGGCTCTGAATGGTACAGTAAATAGCAAACGCACTAAAAGCATTCTTGTGCTGCACTGGCCTTTTAACTCAATGACCTTTTCCAAACAATATTAACAGCCACTCGTGTAACATCATCTCTGTCCACCATTTCAGCAGAAGAGCACATCCACAGTGTCATCGACTGACGTAAACAAGGAAGGTTATTTTTACCGAGCTGCTATTTTGGTGCTCCTTCCCCTGCGCCATTCATAGAAGGTATTTAGAGCTAATCTTATTGTCAGTGGCAGTGAGTGTCGCTAATCTGGAGTCAGGGGTCAATCCCTACACACTGACACTGCGTCCTAAAAGGGACAGCTGTCAATAATGACGTACGCATGCAAATGAACGGGTGCCACGCTCGTTTGTTTTCTTTATGAATACATTTGTCCTGACAAACATGACTGGAAGTAAATGCGTTGTTGTTGCTGCTGCTGCTGTTGTTGTTGTTTTCAGAGGGAAGACCCTACCTTGCCAGCATCACGTTGTTTGTGTCATCCTTGCCCCACTCCCATTCTTTCCCGGGGTCCACAGCAAAGTGCAGAGGCAGCATTTTGTGCTCCGAGTCCGTGAGAGGAATCACAACTGCTGGTGGAGAGGGGGGAGGGGGGGTATTCTTAGAAATAAGATCTGAATCCAGCACTCTGGATTGTCTGCAGACGGAAATACTTTGGAGTGCAATCAATTCGTTCACTTTTTATTTTAACATCTGGCCTTCTGGGTCTGACCAATGTTGTTTTTGGATGGTCCAATCTTATATTTTTAGAGCGGCAAACAATTCAACGTCTGGGCCACGTCTAGAATTTCAGGGGGAAAACTTGTAATTTGTGCAAAGACTTCAGTGCAAGCGCAAGTATTTAGCATTTCTTCAAAATTCCAGTCTTGTAAAGGTGAAAAACATAAGAAACAGCCTATTTTTTAAACCCAATTCACTCCCGCTGGATATTATTATCATTTAAATATAATTTAATACTGGAAGGTGGTCATTTGCTTGCTAGCTTGCTTGGTGTTGAGCTACAGCAATAACTTATATGCTCAAAAGCCCATTGGCTGTTAGTCACCATTCTTAAATAAACCACTAAGGTCAAAATAATAAAAAGACTGACGCATAAAGCAAAGGCACCAAGCTGTGAAGTGACATATATTCAGTTGTTAGTCAAGAGAAATGCTGCAGTGCATCACCTTGCTCTTTGGAGCTGTCCTTCTGCTCCATGGAGACCAGGGCAGAAAAGTGCGCCTGGTCGTACGCCAGGACCAGGGGCGAGCGATGGCACTTGGCAGCTGGAACTTCCAGTGGTAGGTAGATGCCTCCAAACGGGATGGGAGCAAAAGCTAGGGGAAGAGCAACAAGGACATTAAACATCTGAAAAGTGCAGCCTCGGCACTCTTTCCTGCGTTGACTGGAGCCAAACGAATAAAAACTCAAATCCTAAATACTTCCATCCATCCATTTCTGTTACTGGCTGCCAGTTATGTGTGTGTGTGTGTGTGTGTGTGTGTGTGTGTGTGTGTGTGTGAGACTGTTGTCATCTCTGATATCAGTAAATCAACACTGAAGTGTCTCAACAGTGCAAAGCAAATGAACAGCCATCAAACTGCTGTTGCTTCGGTTCCCTCACAGGAGTGCAGTGCGCTGCTTTATGTAAAGGAAAAGTATTCGAGTGAAAGCACATTTGCTATGTGTGACAGAAGTGGGTCACGGTATTTGGCAGCAGCTAACTGTTTGTTTTAACCTGTCTGAAATACCAGATGGGTGTTTACTTCATTAGGATAACTTTGACAAGTCATCCGTCACTGACAACTTTAAAATGTTTTTCTTTTCAATGCTTCCTTGTGATCGTCTCAATGTTCTGCCAAGTGTATTGCAAATTCCACGTCTGACTAATCCATCTGAGAGTCGAAGACATAATGAATTCTGTGATGAAATTGTGAAAGTGATTGTGAAATACAGCACGTGATGCGATTGCAACGCGAGTCATCAGGCGTGTTTACCCTCTCCTCCAGAGTCCCTCAGCATGGTGTCGGCCACCACCACTATGGGCCTCCTGAGGACGTGAGCCAAGACGAAGACGTGAAACTCCTCTAAACTCTCGTAAACAGGTTCATCTGAGGACTCCGCCCTGAAGACGACGACAACAACAACAACAAGGCTTTTGGTTAACAGGAACAATTGAAAGAATACTGAAAAATAGCTGCACTTAAACCCTTTTTACACATAAAACTTTAAAACTTTAAGTGTTTGTATTATAGAGCTACTGTAACCCACTGAACTAACGCCGTGTTGCAATAAATAGCAGATTGACTTGCAGCCAGCCACTCAGTCCTGATCGTGAGCACAGTCGTTTGTTCATGAATAAAAACATGATTGTGACTAAGTGCATGCTGGGTTAACAGGCCCCGCATTGTCCGAGGCCAGGCCTTACCCGTTGGTGCCGTTGGTGGTGTAGTGTATTCTCGGCTCACTGGACGCTAGCTTCAACAGTTCATTCCACTCTTTCTGCCACTCCTCCTCCGTGTACACCAGACCAGACTGAGAAGAAAGGACGGACGTACACACACACACACACACACACGGCATTTAGAGAGGGAGGGTCAAATGTCACCAAAGCATGCACTGACGTTATCGCGTCTTACCACAAGGTCACATGCTGACAATTGGGGAAAGAAATTTAACTGGAGCTCGTAGAAATCCCTGCATCGTCTACACAGTAGCAACAGAGCCCTCATCAATATCCCGCTTTTTATCAACGCCATATATGGACAGAAGGAAACTGCTTATTAATGTTATCCCCCCTACAGCACATTCAGACAATCACGCTTCCCAGTGCAGCCACAGTGCCGCTCTATTAAAGCCGTTTTGGTTTAAGTGATTTGCTTGAGGACACCTCTGTGGTATAGCTGCTGAAGAATGGCTGAACATTAGGCAGTCATTCGTGTGGCATCTCCTCTGTGGGTGTCTGCACGCTGTCTGCAACCACTTTGCAAAACACACTTTCATGCAGAGAAAAGTCATTGACTTCGGTTTAAAAAGAAAAAAAAGTAGTAGTGCACAGAGAACTTTAACAATCTCTCTCTGGGGTTTAGATAAAGAGTAGTATCGCCTAGTATCTAGGTGGAGATTCAAGCACTTAGAGATATACAGTAAAACAATAGAGTGGCGATAAAACAATCGTAAAGCCACTGTTTGTGTTTGATACGGTCGTCAGCATGTTGTCAAGGCTGCACAAAAGTGATTATCAACCGTTAAAGGCAGTCAAATGCCCAAAGAAAAACCTGAAAATAAGTGAACCTTTGTAAGAGGACATTTTTGACAAAAAAAAGCAAACAATGTCAACAACATGGAAGTGGGTTATTAAAATCCTGCCAAACCTGCAGTGCAAACCTTTAAATGTATTGTTGTTACAGCAGTCTTAGTACCCCCCCCCCCCACACACACACACACAGTGACCACTTTATTAGACGCACCTGTACAATCTAATGTCTACTTTTATAAACACCTATAATGTTCGGGTTTTTATTTTTTGACGCCGACATCGAGGTGTTGATTCAGGTGAATGTTTCAGCATTGAGTCACAGTCACTCAGTCACAGTGGTGTCGTTGTGATGCACCGCGTTACATTGAGAGGTGTTTCTCACACTCTGCCCTCCTCAGGTATTTAAATAGGGACAAAAAAATTAGAACACCTCTCCGTATAACGCAGTCCAGTCCGGTACCACACCACATTTAACTTCAACAACAAACATGTACATTCATTCACACGTTTCTGACGATGTCGACCGAAACTGAACATACAAACGTTAAAGAGGCAGAATTCATGGCAGAGCTGCTAATGCTGAGACTTTTCATGGAATTTCTTTACAGGCCTACTGATCAAAAATATTTACAGCTACAAATACTGTAGGCAGAAAGTACCTGTAACTTGTAAAGGAGTGGTAAACCACATTACCAAGCATTTCCCCTTAAGTCTAAGCTATGATGATTATACATATTTACTCGAAGCAACCCAGTGTTGTCGTGCCTCGTCTTGGGTGTTGTTTCCTGTTGCCACTGTGTTTTGAAAAAGCTGGAATTGCATGGAACACAGAAAACTAAACCAACAATAGTAGGCTGTGTGCGTTTGACATTTCAAATGTTTTATTGCACACGTGCAAGCAGCTGCAGGCGGGCGGGCACAGGAAGCGTGAAAAGGCCTTTACTTGTCCATTGTTCCTGTATATTCTTTGTTTCCCATTTAACAAACTGACAACATTCTGATCACAAGTTCACAAGGATGAAAGAAAATGTACAGCTTCTATAAAACAGACCTCTTTGTTCTGCTGGGTCTGCTGCCACCTCCACCTGCGCTTCAGTGCATCTCTCTCCAACCCGTGATCCATCAGCGCATACAGGGACTTCCGTAGCATCAGGTCCCGGTCATGAAAACCCCACATACCTGCAATAAATAACAAAACAATTAACACATCAATAAATAATATATAAAGAAATGCACTTTCAGGAGCTGTTTTAGTTGTTGTTTTTTGTGTTGACATGTTTAAAAGACAGAAACGAATAAATAAACTGTATATACCAATAAATAAAAAGACGAATTTGAAGCTATTTTGGGCTTTTTTGTAAAAACACACAGGTTAAGCACATGAATATTACTTTCACGACCACCATTCACTACAGAACTACAAGGACTTGGAACAATGCCTGCATATTAGTTAGGACATTATTAATTTTCAGGGCTAGGGCTCCTGAGTGGGCCACAAAGGCTAAGTGAATGTGCACTGCAACACTGTAAAACGCAATTAGTGCTTAAACTAACAACGAAGCTCTCTTAATGAACGTTAATGTAGTGAGAGCCTGCACGGTATTGGGGGTCTTGTTTGAAAGGTCTGCGATGCTCACCGAGCGAGGCCGCGTGTAACAGGCAATTTCCGTCTCCGCTCGTTGCCAGAGGCAGCAGGCTCTGACAGTTTGAAACCACTTTCGTCCACCAGTTCAGCCGCCCTGCAGGCAAATAGGAAAAAAATTAAACTTAGCTCACCTGTTTGCATTACCAATATGGCGCGGTATTAACGCAAAACAAATTTCTGTAATTCTTCTCAAATGGAAAAAAACAAAATAAAAAGAGGTTTGCAAGAGAAATCATAGTGTCGAAACTAGAATTTGGAAAAAAAATGGGATGTCACATGACTCAGCATTATTATAGAGGACAGGATAAAGTTTTGCGTTAATGTCAGCAGTCATGTAATGTGTTTTCCCTAAAGGATTTTGAAATTAAACTATTTAATTACAACACGAAAGTGCAAAAACCTCTACACTTTAAAAATCTGGTAAATATGACTTAATTATGGGTTGATGACAAAAGGCCTCTAGCACAGTGATTCACATCACAATGATTCAGTTCTACAGTGTTAAAAGTATCCCAGTAGACAGTTTGACAGTGAGCCAGCACTTAACCAGATAAATAAAATTCAGTCATTATTAATCTTATCATTTCCTACATGTCACAATGTCTTCTCTGAAAAAAGGCCTGTGGGAAATTAAAATATGAATTCCTCAAATGAATTTATCTCCATTTGGATGTGTTAAACAATATGACCGATTGTGAAACTGCATGTTTACCAAACGGGATTATCCGTTAGGTTCTAAGGTTGAGCCTGCCGAGAAGAATGTGGGGCGTTATGAGGCAATTTCTGTATCACTGACTGGTTCCTTGTGTGTGGTTGTGCGTCCGCTTCATGATACATGTGGGGAATCAGCTGTAAATCAACTGTACATTTTTCCAGTGCAGTAATATCTACACACATGAAGAAGGAATGTGATGTCCTGTACCAGAGAACAGCTCTTTTGTTATTTTTTCAACAGTAACCCCCGCATGTAAATCCTTGAATCTGGTGTTCAGTTCTTCTCACCGGCGTGCTCCAAGGCCACCATCATGGACTGCTCAATGAGGTCCCTCTCAATGAAGCCACGGAAGTCGTCCCGGTACACGGTGAGGTCTGGTAGTTGGAAAGTGCACAGGGGCGTGTCCAGAAGCGGCTCGCTGCTGCTGCCTCCAGTGCTCGAGACGTGAGAGCGGGCCAGGGACACGATGGTTGAGCTGGCGTGGGAAATGCCCCTCGACAGGCGCTTTTCTGTTGCTGCTAAAAGACGATGGCAGAGGATGTAGAGAGAAGGTGTTACATACTATATGGTTGTTTTTATGGCCAATTCTCTGTAGTCATCTAGCAAACTATGGACACAAATGAAATGGCTATTACAATGGTTAGCAGTCGTTGTCTGCAGGTGGAGATGATTGTCTGGACCTGCTTTACGCCACTTACGGAGCTCAGCACTTCTACCAGTAGCATTAAGTTATGCAACATAACCTCTCACTTGCTGGTGGCCTCACCTTGCACCACCTCATCTTGGCGGTGGAGTACAGGCCTCCCTACCCTGGCCATCTCCTTATCGGGAGCCAGATACGTCCTCTCCTCTGTGAATGAATACGCCAGGTTTCCAGCATGCACCTGTCGCAGCTGCTCAAAGTCACTGAGGGCAGCGGTGAAATCCCAGTTCTTGCCTACAGACAGACAGAGAGAGAGAGGAACATCTGTCTGAGCCACCGGGTCCAACACGACATCCTGAATCTTGTTTCTAATGTCAGATCCTTAATGTGTTTACATATTTACCACAAGTCAATGCAATCATAGGCGGCGTTATCTTATGTAAAGGCCAGGGCACATTCCTTTGCTTGGGTAAATATCCGAATGTAAAGCACGTCTCGGCTCGCTGGCTTGCTGCTGTTCACTGCATTGCATGACATTTTTAACCCTTGTTCTTTTCTGCAACTTGTGTTGCTGCTAGGCAACAGGAGCCCTGTTGACTCCAGCTATACCTTCCTTCTGTTAGTGTATGGTCGCCTAATTAACAGTAACAAGCCAGAAGCACTGACTGAGACAACGGTCGATTTGCCTGCTGTTCGTAACATCGCCAGCGGTCGGCTTCACAAAGCAAGAGGTTTTTGTTGATTTTATTAGCACAAAGGGCAAAAAACGAAGAAAAAAAGAAAAACATAGCAGGGATTTTGCAGGTAAAAAAAACAATATAGTAGTTTCATATAGTAAAAACCTCACCTGTATAATTTACAAAAAACACAAAGTAAATGAACAGGTGCGCAGATTCAGCGGGCCGCACACCCAGGAAGTAAACCAGGAAGCTAGAAACCTTTCTGGCGAGCAATTCTTACTGGACTGAGCAGTATGGGTCTGGTATCCAGTTCTTATAATACATCCAGGATTGGGACCCACTGGATCAAAGCAATGATTCTTTAATATACTTTTTCAGATGTTTGTTCTGTCTAATATCAGTGGTATGATGGAATACTCCGCAACTCACCCTCTAGCAGATCTCTGGCCAATCCTGGTTCAGCTCCAGTGGAACGGACAAAGTCGGACAGGACTGCGTCCATATCCACGGTCATGTGATCATGAATTCACAAGTTTGCGGGTTGTGTCCGGGCAGAAAAAATTTATTAAATAAAAAACAAACACGGACTCTGTTCTCCCGGACAGGACAGCCAGGGAAGGGGTGGGGGGTGGGGGGGTCCAGTCCTCTGCCTTGTGCTACTCTACCAGCCACACCTGAAAAAGAAAAAACAGAGAACAAATAAGATGAAACCTGCGGGAATAAACTCGTCACAGGTGAAACATTTTCCGGAGATAAACAGCTTACAACAGATGAGGAATGTCTAGTATATAAAAGATGGACGACATGACAGCTCCCCAAAAGTGAAGCCAAAACCATCTGGACCGCCCCCTGGTGGCTGGCTGCAGTATAGGTCAGAAACCCCGCCCACTTCCACTTTAGCAGATGGGCCAAACTGAAAAATGCTATAATTTTTATATATTTTTTTTTTTCTTACAATGATGTATGTTCAAGTGCCCATTTGACTGTTTTTGATGCTTCAAAAAGGGGGCGAGACGTCATGATTGACAACTGGGAGTGTGCACGTGATTGGTGACTGCAGGTGTACTGCCAGGTACTGCGAAATATATCGATTTAACGGTTTCATACGGCGCTCGTCTGCAGCATGTAGCAGACGGTTTTGCACAGCACCCGTATCCGGGGTAATTTAGCTTAATTTTTGTACAGTAGTAGGAAGTGGAGACACGTCGTCCATCTTTTTATACAGTCTGTGGTTTACAGCAGTGAATGGGAGGCACGCGGATATAATGACTTTGCTCAACGCCCTTTTTAAATGCAAGCCTGCTGTGGCCTGGTTGTTATTGAACTTGACACCTTTGCAGTCACTCGTCCCACCCAGGACAACGGCTGTGACACACCAAGTGAACAGGTTCGACCAACAGATTTGCCTTAATAACAAACTAAAGTCAAAGGGCAACACGTGAATGTAGCGTTGCTGCTGTCAGGCGTGATGCTTGTCACGTGGGCAACCTTGCAGCAGTGTGGCTTTCAGTCTTCATCCTTTAGTTTTTGTGAACGCGTTGTAATTAGCCCGTATCAATTCAGAAAAGCTGCCTCTTAAGTCATGCTATTTTAAAATCTTGACTTGCTTCAATACCGCCTTCAGATGTGACCTGTTCAATATGTAAACAGACGAGATTCCTTTTTCTGCCAGAGAAACGGATCATGAAGCGCCTGAGCAGAAACCATACAACACTTGAGCCATGTATAACAGAAAGCAAGTCATTTGTGTGTTCAGCAAACAGTCTGCTATCACTCTAAATCTATTGGAGATAATAACATCAGGAAGTGATATCAAATGACAATATTTGCCCGTTTCGTGCTGCCAAAGAAAAATCTGGATTATCATAATGAAGAATGATTTTAGATTTAGATAACGGTGTGGAACAATGAAACATATCAAAGGTAGGCAAGTAAATGGTGGTGTGGCATTTTAGGAAACCGTATTCCTTCAAAGAGGCTCCTTTTAAATCAATTAAGACGATTTTACTCTTCAGATTTTATCAGCAGGGCCAAAAGGGCCAGTTTCACTTGGGTACTGAAATCAATACAGAAACATTACCAAGACCACGAGAGAGAGAAAAAAAAGAGTCAGCAACTATGGGGCCGTTGACACAAAGGAGGTAGAGAGCAATCGATGCACAGCCAGACTAAAAAAGGCATGAATCAAAGGAGTTCAGGCTGAAAAGAGGTGCTTTGGCAAGAAAGATACCTTTTCAGCAGTGCTTTGAACCACAATGAAGACAGTTACGAGCCCTGTTCTGTGACATTTGCACTTTGTTGGCTTAGTATAATGGCTAAGTAAGTGGCTGGTAAATGATTAACCTTGCTGATCAATGCAGGTCAAAAGAAATGTTTCATCTTAGGGCTGCATAACTAAAAGCAAATGTCAGCTACAGCGTGCTATTTTCACTTGACACTGAGACATTTACATACCGACATTAGTGACTTTAACACAGCATGCAACAATGGATAATCTTCTGTGGGTATGTTAATTACTAAATTGCCGTGCACAATAGAAAGACCATCCAGTCACCGCGCTGCCTTGAAGTTCAGAAAGTGCCTAATCCAGTTTTGACTGACTTTTCTTTTTATCTACCTACAGTCATCTATTCCCATCCGTCCCATGGCTCATCCACCACCCAATGTTCCTGCCTCATCTCTGACTCACTGAACCCTTTTCCACTGCGCCTGATGAATCACGAGTTTACTCTTCTTACACCTCTCCACCGTTCTCTCGCTACACGCTCTCTCTCCCTCCCCTACCTCCCTCGGTTTCTCCATCATTATTACAGCAAAAGAACACACAGGCACGCAGGGGAGGAACAGACTTCAGCACAAAAAGGCCTTTCTCAGCCTGCACGGTATTTCTAGAGTCTTCTCTGCAAAGTCAGGGCATTCAGCTGCCTCCCCCTGCAGGGTCTGACATTCCTGCAGCATGTCAGTTTTGAGATGTGCAGGTCTACTGATCACATACACAACAACTTAAGAGATGCAAGACTGAGGGTAGTTAACCACAGGTTATCAAAACAGACTTAGACCCCATTCAGACCAACACAGAGACGCAGGTTAGACCGTGTTCTGCCTGAGAAAACCACTGAATCCAAAAAAACAACAACAAGGCTTTAGGTTGTCAGCTGAAGTAGTGAAGGTCGGGAAGGATGAACGGTTCAAAGCCTTAACTTTCACCCAGGAGACTGCTGGCCGTGTGAAACTTAACTTAGCAGTTCAAAGCATGATCTTTTCCTGAACCTAACCAAGTGCTTTTGTTGCCTAAACCTGACCAAGATGTAGCCCGGGAATTCCAGTTTATCAGACAAAAAAAACCAAACAACAACATACCTATACTTCTCTAAAAGCGGATGTAGAAAGACGTCAAGGCAGCAATCATTCCCCCCCCCGCCCCCTTCTCAGTAAACTGTGGAATTGGCGTGATGCTATACAGGGACACAGTATACTGTATGTGCGTTAGGCACCGCACTGTGTTTGTCTGTGCTGCACTGCAGTAAAAGCTGAGCCAGGATCAACTTTTGTATTAGACTGACCTGCATTTGTTTTTTGTGCCAGAGCCTACAAACGAGCACCAGTGCAGTGGTCTTATTTGAATGAATTAGCAGCCTTAGTTTACACAGAGCTACTGTCGCATTGGAGGGTGATCTCCTTTGTGACCCTCGTCATGACCTCGGTTGAACGCAGATCAGATGCTGCCCGGCTTTGGACATGTGTAAGGCATTAGGGACGTGGTTAGAGTTTAAGGTTACTGACATTTAAACATTTTCTACTCTCCATTTTCTTGTCTTTCCTTGATTTATTACATTTTAGAGATGTTTTCTAACAATGAAAAATTGTAAATCTACTTATATTTGAC
>JAVQJD010031672.1:0-21348 GCA_036023655.1 Nannoperca australis | reverse complement strand
GAGAGAGAGAGAGAGAGAGAGAGAGAGAGAGAGAGAGAGAGAGAGAGAGAGAGAGAGAGAGAGAGAGAGAGAGACACACACAAAAACTATAATGGCCAGACATCTACTATAACCGGGCTCTTCTCTAAAAACTGATAATACAGAATCATTAGTTGCATATTTTTCTAGAATTGGTGACATTTCAGTAAAAGCGAACTAACTTTATCAAGTATATGCATCTCCCTTCATCTCCTTCACACCTGCTGCTCATGTTACTGACCCCTGTAAAGGCCTGGTGCCTTCACTTACCTGTGCAAAGATAAGTTAGCACTGGGATGTATAAAACAGTGTCAACAGCGGACTTTTCTTTGACAAAAAGCTTGTCTTTAACTTATGCAGCTATCTCCCCTCTCCACCCCCTCCTCCATCACCCAGGACTCTCCACTCAGGGGGAGGGCGGGGGAGTCTTAGTGCTGAGTGAAGCCAGCTCACACTGCTGCGGGGGTCCGAGGTCAACAACACACAACGTTGTCGTGGTAACTGATGATACATACCACTTTGTTGGAAATGTGGCTCAGGAAATCCCCCTCATCATGTGATCAGTGAATGTCACTGACTCAGTGAGATAACAGGACTGTGTGTGTAAAGCACCAACACAAGCACAGCATGACTACACACAGACTTCGGCTGGGCACTGGCAAGAACAGTGATATTGTGCCCTTGAATGCATCATTCGGGGCAGACTTTTTAAATAAACCTGCACTTTAAAGATGAATAAAAACAGCTAAAGAGACACAATGTGAGAAACACTCAGTCTCCGTTTTATCTGGTAAAAAAGGGAGATTAACGGTGCTGAATGAGTCATTAAATGCATCACCAGGTGGAAGATCTGGGGAGGAAAGATACACAAGAGGAGCCGTCAAAAAGCAGGTGTGCTTATATTTGGGGTCATAGATTAAGAATACACTCAAACTAAATATTAACACACTAAGAGCTGATGATGAATAACGTCTCGACCACAAGGCCTTTTCTTTTCCCAAAAAAGCCAGAGCTGCCAGGCCTCCTGTCCGCTGTAGTTTCCTCCCTTTACAAGCACATATTTGCATTGCAAGCTCTCGTGTGTCTCGCCTGACATCACGGTGAGTACACAGCATATAATCTGCGGACGGTACGACACACACCTCCACCTTTAACACTTTTTCCATTGGAAATGTAAGTCAAACCTGTTCTTTTTAATGCATCCAGTGTATAAATTGTGATGTTAAGTCACTGACACCATCAATAACGTCCAATTGCTTACACTTTCTGGAACTATTTTACCTTTAAATTCACTCCCTGACAACAGTTTCTTTCCTCTTGAGTGTTAAAGTATGCTGATCAACATCAACTCGCAGGGTGGGAACAACACGCACCAGCCACTGACAATAGCAAATCAGTGTTTTGTGCCTGAACTCTACCAGGTTTTTCCAGCATTTCATATTAATTCACAAAAAAACGAAACTTGCAGCCAAAGCAAGACAACAAAAAGGACGAGTGGTGCATTTTTGAACCAAAACACATCAACAAACTCTGAATCGATTTAAAAACTGCTGCATATGTAGAGTAAATATAATTAGATATGAGAAACGTTCAGACTTTATATGAGGCGGAAACTGTATTTTATACACAGTAATAACTAAATGTCACAACAATCAGTGGAGAAACTGAAAATTGTGATTCTTTAACATTATTCACAGGAGCTCAAAGGTGATGGTCGTGTGTTAATCCGTCCAGTTAGACCACTTTACCTTCACTTCCCTCCTCATCAGTCCCTCCCTCCCTCAGACACACACACACACACACACACACACACACACACACACACCTATATCTAGGATCAAGCCAAGGGCAATCTGATTAGTCAGCTTTAAAAGAGCTGCCAAATATCCCCTTCACACACACCCACTTGCACGCACAACATACTGCAGCTTTTGAGGGGGAAAAGACCTCTTTCTTCGTCTGACTGAAAGACGCTGTTTTATCAGTAACTTGTGATATTTGGGGATTAACAACCTACTGACACAAAGACGAGTACGATGTAAACTAGTTTCTGTCCCTCAGAGAAGCACACACCATTAACAGCCAATCACAAACCCTCTTTCATCTGTAATTAGCATCTTAAACCCCCCCACTACCACCACCACCACCACCAGCAGCACAAAAACCAGTGAAAACGAAAGAGAGACGTGTGTGTGTGTGGACTATTCCAGTTGACAGGAAAGGGGGAGGACAGACAGTCTGACTGTGCCAGACAAATAAGTGGGGGATGAGCTTGCCGGGGCTCTGCATGGGAACAGGACAGGAGGCGGACACAAAGCCGGCTGATTACAGGCCGGCAGGCTGTGCGGGGGTCCTCTTTGTCTCTGGGACCCATCATCCCAACAGAATGGGCAGGAGCGCTTGTTTTATTTCCCCGAAACTGAGTCATCACCTTTTCGGATAACTGCCCTGAATCCAGTCCAAAATGGAGTTGAGGAGAAAGTCCAATCTGCCCGTTAGAGCCGATACAATCAGTCAAACCATCAATCAACTTTGATTATTTAATAAAATCTTTTAAGTTATTTATCACACAAACTCAGGATGTGCTGCTTTTCTCAACCAACAACTATTTTCATTGGATTATATTATTGATTAGTCGCTTGGTCTGTAAAGTGCCTTCAAAGTTAGATAAAGTCTTCCAGTGACTTTTTTTTTTTAAATCACATATTCCGTTTACAGTCACATAAGACAAAGAAAAGCAGTAAATCATCACATTTATAAAAGCTCGAACAAGGTTCAGTTGTTCTGCTTCAATAATGACGAGAAGCACTAGTCAGGCCAAAGAACCAATCTGAAGACTCCTGGGACTCTGGAAATGGATGAAAGTAGGCATTTTTCACTTTTCCTGTAAATGTCAAGAATAAAATAATAAAGCGAATAAACAATAATGAGAATAATTATAGGCAGTAGGCCTGCTATCCATCATCCATCTGTCCCTGAAACGTCATTAGTTGTAGCCAAACAAGTGGTGGGATGATAGTGAGGGGAGTCCTTGGTTGTCTTTTAATTAAAACCACTGCTGTTTTCTGTGTTGATCTAATTAGATTCTGACACGGCATCACTAAGGAGGAAGAAAGTAGCTCCATGCTTTAAGAAGCAGCTCCTCCTCCTCCCAAAATTTATCTTTATGAGTACGAGAGCGATAGCAAGTGTGTGTTCAGGGAGCACAGTGGGCTATTCAAGTTGGAAATGTCCTCAGAAATACCACAACAAAAGTGCAGCCTAAATGTATGCACATATATTATACATGCACGTTCAGCCTGTGCAGAAACCTGCCTCTTAGTGGACAACGAGCCTGCAGAGCCTGAGAAATAGTTGGAGAGGGAGATGGAGAGACGCTAATGTTCTCAGAGAGAACACTTTGATGTTCTGCCACCGGTTCTTTTTTTATTTCCCTCGTTTCTCAACCAATAAAACTCTTGCGTGCTGCTGCGTGAATGACAGCGAGCTGCTTTAAAAACACAAAGCCAGCACAGTTCAGTTGGGCGGTTAACCTCGCTGGTGTTTATGCAGAAAACTATGCACTGTTTTAAAGACAGTTCTGCACGAGTTACAGAGGAAACTGCTTATACGGATCAATAAGCTCGGGACACAATCATTGTTTTACTCCCATGATGCTTTGCCTTGCAGTAATCGTCTGGCTACCTGAGGCTGCTGCTGCTGCTTGCATATTGAAATCATGACGGGAAAATGTACTTTTCTCTGAATTAAAAACGTTGTCTCCTTGAAGCTTAATTATAATAAACTGCCTGAAACGAGCCACCGAGATGCAGCAGCAGGACGTGTTGTTCCTCCGGCTTTAAGATAGAGAAGTGTTTGAAACAGCTGTACTTTAAAACACTCAGTGCAAGTCAGTAAACAGCATTTATATTCATTTAATAAATATAAAATTGTTAAATAAATGTCCACTGCACCAGGATAAAAGCAAGAGGAGACACAAACATACAAAGCACATAAGCAGACACACACACACAGAGCCATAAAACTGGGTGGTGCTGGTGTGTGTGTGTTTGTGTGTGACCTCTGACCTTTTCCCATCACAGGACAACACCACCACCAACGCGCTCACAAAGAGCAGCCACCACAGGGGAGACTGGAATTTATCATTAGAGAGCACAACCTGACCTACAGCTGCAGTCCAACCGTCCTGAACACTTTCCCTCGGCAGAAAAGACGTGACGGAGGATTCAGGAAAAGACAACGGTGATGCTGGGGGAGAAAGAACGAGGTCCAAGTGTACCATCCTTGTCTGACATGCTAAAGGAGATGAGAAAGGAAGCACTGAAGCACCTTTCTTTAGCATTTAGAGGATTCGACCAGCTCTTATCGTGGCTGCCAGGACATTTCACTCTGTTATGAACCTTAATTAGCAAAAAGGAGAACATTTGGCTTTTAAAATCAAAATGAATGCCATGAAAACCACGTACAAACAGCCGAGCACCTCACCTGAACAGGTTCTCTGCGCCGGCTCTCATGCGCATCTCCTTGTTGATCTGCTGGTTGATGCGAGCTCGCCGGTGCTGCAGTTTGCTGCGCTGCGTCTGGGCGAAAGGATCACATCCCTGCACAGAAAATGAAGAAGCAAGTGATGAATGGTGCAGCAAATCTGAAAGTCTGTTTCTCCATCAGCTGTGTCCGCTGAGCCAGACAACCTGGGATATTTACATGAAATGGAGTTATTCAGAGAACCCCTGTACACATGACTGAGTCCTGTCCATGGCAGGTCAGAGAACCAGCATTAACCAGTGGATTACTGGTTTAACTAACCAGCCAGCATTGAGCGTGTTGGAAGCAGCTGCTGGAGAAACAGACTGATAACTCGTGTTTTCCCCTCACAGAAATCCTCCTCTACACAAACAAAAGATAAAGAGAGACAGTCAGAGAGAGAGCGAGAGAGCAGCAGCAACAATTAGGAGAAGGTCAATTATTAGAGAGAGAAAGCGTGACAGAAAGATACTGTGACAAATTGGGAAATGACTTGGTCTAGTCTGGGTCTCATATGTAGAACAACCCCCCACTTTTCAAGACAACATTGTCCATTCATGCACACAGTAATCACAGTACTCAGAGTGGTCGTATCAGTGTGAGATCTGTCTTTTTGGATGTCCCATCCTGCCCAGGTAGGACAGGATGACGACACAGTGGACTACCACCAAGTCAAAGTTTCAAATACTAAGTCTGCTGTTCATCTTATTGGTGATGTGAAGATATATTCACTATATATTAGGTTGAAGGTTCACTGTTATTAGATACATTTGGGGACTTCCTGGTAGATTACACACAGCTGAACTGTAACCATCAGTAAACTACAGCGTCTAATTGGACAGGACGGCATGCCGGAGATGATGGGTGTGTCAAAGAGCTGTCGGGGATGTAGAGAAACATCGTGGGTGCTAAACACGGTAATAACCTGGCACGGTACAGCAGCAGGAGAGCCCTCGTGTTTACCAGAAAGTCATCTGGTCGTATGTCAGAGCACCAGAACCACAATGCACCAGATTCCCACTTGAAGAGGTAAACAGACGTAGAGTAACATGCTTTTTATTCACCTTCTCTTGCAGTTTCTCAGTTTTCCCTCACACACTTTCTCCCTTTACCTTTCTGGTTCCCTCTCACCCAGTTAAGGTGTTTGTTAAGCACCCGCACGTCCAGTAATCCTCAGAGTGCCTGTGTGGATTAGACTCCTGGCCGAGCTCCCGCCTCTGCTCTACCATCGGGGGGGGGGGGGGCTCAACATCCGTGCAGATAAAGTCTAAAAGCCTGGTTCCAAAAAACCTGCTGTGTCCAGGTGACTGCCTCTAAACACACGCTTGTTCTTCGGCAACTGCTGCTACAAGTGCCTTGCTTAAGGGCACCATGTCCGTCATGACGTGTTTTCCCCCATTCAAGGCATGCCAGATATTACCAGTGGCCATCTTTTCCCATTCATCCTGCCTGATATACCGACTACACTGCACGTGATGTGATACCAGTGTCGGTACAAACGCAGGTGTGAATGAGGTTTCACTTTTCAAAATGAAATCAGGCAATTAAAAGGGTCAGTTCACAGAAATATCTAAATAACCGTGTTCTCCTTTACTCCTTTGCTAGTGGTATTTAACCAAACAGATACCCTCAACATTTCAGCACAAGTTAAACACAGAACAAATACACAACGACAACAACTGAACATTGGTGTTCTGAGTAATAAAAAGTGAAGAAAGTAAAGTTATTAAGATGGTGACAGAGGTTTCAGAGGCTGACATCTCAGAAACTCAGACAAATACAACTGATAATATCTGCATACTGACATACCAGCAGAGGTAAGTGAGAAAATGTGGGGAGGACCATGAGACTTGTATTATTGTTGTTGCTACGTCTATACAAAGTTAACCCGTTCAGCAAAGATCATATGGAAGGGAGACTCCCAAAGCTCAGCTTTTCCATTACAGACATCATCTTTGGGTTTGTTTTCTTACAGAGGTGAAGACACACAACTCTTTTCTCCAAATGTCTCCATGTAGCCTCACGTGGACAGATTTAATCTAACAATGTGTCTGTAGAGAGAACACATGCCTTCAGTGTGGTGACACATACTCTTGTACATAAAGCGCCCTTACTCTTGATGTTATTGGGGCAACCAGGACCTTTGGGGGGGTGGGGAGGATCTCCAGAACCGTGTTCAGACCCTGTCCTCAAACATACCCCTAGTGTGTGTGTGTGTGTGTGTGTGTGTGTGTGTGTGTGTGTCACCTTTCGGATGCTCCCCTCTGTGGGTAACGTTGAGGGCATATCGTCGTCCGAGGCACCGTCCGACAGAGACATCTCAAACTCTCTGTGGAGAGTAATATTAACACATAAGCATCACTATGTAGACACACAATCCACAAATCACATTATATTTTAAACACTACCCCCCCTACCAGGTTTGAAGAAGCCGCTTTCACGCCAACAATATTGAACTAGAAACAAAGTTAGCTAACGTTAACTTGCCTCGTCGCAGGTTCCTCCATCGCGAAGCAACGACTAAGGGCGGCAGAAACGTCCCTACATGTCTCCCAACTTCGTACAAATCCACGTAAACACAAAGCTCCGAGGGTCAGAAAAGTTTAGATTTAAAAACACTAACAACGTTTTACTCCTCAAAACAAGCCAGCTTCACCTTACTTCGTTACGAGAGCACCTCCTCCTCCTCCGCTCGCTGTTTTTTCGGACTTGTGTGCCGCTGCGAGAGCTTATCCAGAGAGGCGGGCCGCGAATGTAGAAACTAGCCAATCAGGTATCAGTATTTAAGAGCGACAGTACATGTAGCAAATCAGAGGGCGAGTTGGGGGCGAACGACAGCTTGATCTGACCAATTACAAGTCGCGCGAGGCGTCCCCCCCCTCCCCTACTCCGCGGGTCGTTGCTACGGCAACGTCGGGACTTGTGGCTCGCGTGTGGGCTCCGAAAAGATTGCAGTTCAAGCCCCGCCTCCACGTGGGACTGAAAACATGAATATTTATGATTATTACTTCATGTTTTGTTTATTTTCTACGGAGCCCCCGAGGGGACACGACGGGAAACTACTTTCTGCGTTCTCCTGCAGTATTTAAAGCAGTTAGGACTAGTGAGCGTGTTGGTCCATGTTTCCCATCCCCCCCCTTTTTTAGTATATGGTTAAATAGTTTGCATTTATTCCCAAAATAAAGTTACAGTGGTCTTTTTCTTACATTTTGATGTATGGTCCCAAAACTGTTTGATAACTGTGAGCCTGTGTTGTTAGCACTGCATACATGTGCAGGATCCTGCAGCCCGTCTGCCCCACTGCACTGCATTGTTTTAGCACAGTAACGTCCAGACCAAGCCAGTTTTGCTCTCATGCAAACTCAAACTGAGACCAGTGCAAGCTGGATCCAGGAGTCAAGCATCAAACCTGCTCCTAAGTACTATCACTTTCTCACTTGTCCCCAAACACAACTCCCATTTAATTACTGACACTTTTGAACAAAAGATTCAGTCCACACACTTGCTGCTTGAATTTGTTGTTGTGCTTGATCAACAATTAGTGATCAATCAGTGTGGTCTGGCTTCTCTTTAAGGCCATCAAAACCACCATTCTTGCCTCTTTCCTTCCTCACAATGTCACCATTCTGCAGCACGCTTGGCTTTAGTTACTCACCGTCTCAGAACTGTTTAGCCAGACGTTCTTCTCTACTAATTCATCCTGACCCACTTTATTTGACTTTGGACAAAACTGTGCTGTTTCAGGATGTGGACATCATGAAATGACCTGACCTTATTCAGTGGTTCTGTGCATTGCTGCTGTCTGACAGAGGTTGGTGCTTCTCCATATGTCAGGTCCTCCTGCCTGGGTCCCCGGCCCACCAGGTAATTAGAGCTCTTTCCCAGACGTCCATGACCGTGTGCAGCTGGTCAGCTTCCTCCATCAAACTCTGCAGCTGCAACCTTGAACTGAGACCCCTCACCTACAGGGATTGAGTTGGGACACAGGTTCTGTATTGTGAGAGAATAATTAGCATTATGCAAATGTAAATTTTAGTTTTATCAACCTCTACATTATTGTGTGTGCATTGTCTGATGAGTTCAAATGCTCATGCATGGAGTTGAACATCTGAAATTTGCCTTTCCAAAACAAACAGATGTTGTTAAATCAATTTTACTCGTCCGTGTGTCTAAAAGTAGAAATAACACAATGTGAAAATACTTTATTACAAGTAAAAGTCCTGCATTCAAAATGATACTGAAGGAAAAGGACTATTCCTTAAATAAAGAAATTATTATTATTATTTGCTATAAAAAAAGTAAATACTTATTATTCATCTTAAGGCTCCTTTCAGAGTAATTTATCATACAGTTGGATAATTAATACTGATAGATTAACAAGTAAACAGGGTTTAGTGCTGTAGGAGGTTGAAGAGTTCATTCTAAGGATTTTAAATAATATGTAATCGATAACAAAGTGTAATATTTCTTAAACTGATCATGTTTTGTACGTGAAACCGTTAAAATAAAAATATTTAAGTGCAAAATGAATCAGATCTACGCATTTACATCTGTCATCTGAAAACTAACAACTGTCAAGTAAATAAACATGTCTGATGACAGTGAAAGTGTCGTGGACGCACACAGACACAGATTTACTGCAGACAACTTCAGAAATGTTGTAAATCCATTTGCTAATCAAAGCATTTCATTAACTGTTGAGTGGACAACACATTTTCTTTCTGAACGTCAAGCTGCTCTCTGGAGGTATTCTGTTGTTTGGCCACTTGAGGGCACTTTTACCCTTTTTATAACCCAGTAAACATCAGAGATGTATGTTTAAACACCTTGATACACACTTTGAGTGCATGTTTAATGTATTTACTATGACAGATGGGGGGAAAGTTGGGAACATTATTGGTTTTAAGGCACTTATTCTTATTGAAACAGTAGGACACGAGGACTAAAACTGCACTGCATGCATAAATAAAGATATTTTAACGCGTGACTTTGCCTCCTCTGAAACTGAACAACAGCAGAATGAAACTTTTATTCTCTGTGTGTTTGCTCTGGAGGTCACAGCCAGATTTAATGGATGTGAATCAGCTGCTGTGATGAAGCTCACTCATGTAAACCTTTATCCTGCCATGAAAATCAATATCAAACAAAGTTATGACATTTACTTCATGTAAAATTTAGAGAGTTTGTAGAATGAAACTTTTTGCTGCTCACACGAACACGCTGCATCCGCCGGTGAACGAGCCTGCGTGACATTTTCAGACAATCAATAATTTAGTATGCTTTGCTCTGTTTCAGCACAAACAATGAGGAGGACCTGCTGTCATGCTGAGAAACGTCGCTATTTAGCTAAAGCTCTCCTTCAAAGTCAAGCGAGAACAATGAACATTTGATGAGGCTGAAGAGGAAAATAGAACAGAACAGAATAGATTTTCTGGATCATTTGGTGTTTTTAATCACAACTTACAGAAAATGAACATGAATTTGCACCGATATTTCAATATTTATGGGAAAGAAGAGTCGAGAAGGCCTTGCTCTTCAGTCGTGCAATTACATTTAATGGACATGTTAATTAGTGAGCTTTAGAGGTGCCATGCTAGCTGATTCCCCCTGCTTCCAGGTGTTATGCTAAGCTAGGCACATCCTGTTTCCAGCTATAAGTGAGTTTGGTGTTTAATAAGACGTGTTGAAACCAGCCCAGGTTTCCATATAAAGTGCAACAATAAACAAGAGCTGCTTGAGTAGAATGAAGAGAATAGATGATCATATACATATTTATTTCTATGCTCAGATTAAGCATGTGCAGAACGAGGCGGGAGGCACTAAGTGAGTAGCAGGACCAGTCAAGCAAGGGGAAAGTCTGGGGACGAAGCTGCTGAGGGGACAGGAGGTCTCACTGAGCGAGCGGGGGGGGGAACAGATGGTTACCTGGATGGGCAGGGTCACCGGCAACCCTTGCTGCTCTTTCATTAGCTCCCCTGTCATGTGCTCATTTAACAGGAGGGGGGGGGCTGACGGGTAACAACTACGCTCAGAAGTGTGGGTAACACGCTGGGGTTTGTCCTGTAATATAATACAGAATACTTGAGACTGGAAGGTGATAAAATCCTCTTTTATTCTTAAACAAATAACAAGACTGAAAGGCTATAGCTATGCTAGCGGCTCTGTAAGTAGCCTGCTGTACTGAAGTGCATTGAGCTCAGTGCTAACGTCAGCATGCTAACATGCTCACAGTGACGATGCTAACATGCTGATTTTTAGCAGCTTTTAGTTTTGTGTAGTTTAGTTTGCTATCTTAGTGTTAGCATGCTAACATTTGCTTATTATCACTAAACACGAAGTACAGCTGAGGCTGATGGGAAAAGTAAGTCATTTTCCAGGTATTTAATCCTAAATCAAAGTCTCCGTCCAATAGTTGTAGAGATATTTCACAAAAAAATGAGGAAAAAAGTCTGAGGATCACCAAAGTCAGGAGAATTCATCCTCTGGGCACCCTGGATGTCTGTCAGACCAACATTACACCACTAGCATGGCTGAAAACATTGGTGGACTCTGACCAGGGCTGGCTCAAGAGCTTTTGGAGCCCTTCCCATTGATATATATATATATATATATATAATATTATATTATAAATGTGTGCCGTGCTCATTAGTATTTCCATTGCATCCTCACAGCAGTTGGTCACCGACCGAAGAACCTCTGAGACTGGAAGTTGTTGAGGGAGGGGTGAATATGGAAAACATGGAAAGACATACTGCAGCATGCATCCATCCTCAAGGTCACGTTACACCACATCCATCCGTGGATTTTGTCGTTTAATTGTAAAAACCTCCAAGATGAGCATCAGCGATTTTGTCCTTGGTTCTGTGGTATAAGGAAATGTTATTTTAATGCTCTACTGCTTCAGAAGACACCGCTGTTGTCCCTTTGACCTTACATGGACATGTTAGACTGCCCTTCGCTGTTACTCTGAATTTTAATTCAAGTGAAGAAATCTGACTGTAAACTCGTGTCTAATAAATAAAAGTTTACCCACATTTATTAAATTGATGTTTGTACATACAGTGTTGCTTTAAAAAATCTTAAAAACACATCTGTGAGCTTCACTTCATCACCACAAACACACACACTGGAGTTTATTTGGATCCTGCAGCCAAATGTGGATTCCTCCACCGCAGAAAATAGTCCCCAACAAATGCTCTATTTCCTCCTGTTGGAGTGACGTTTGCTAAAAATTACAGTGCCCAGCTGTTTCAGGAAATTAGTGACTTTATTAAAAAATTTAATATAATTGTGGAACATTTTAAAATATTTATATTTATTTATTTAACATCAGTATCGTCATTTCATCCGGCCATCCAATAAAACATACTTTAAAAATATATTCATGATGAAACGTTTGTAACTTTGAAATGCTAAATGTTTTCCACCCTGGGCTGAGAATGCTTACTGATAACTGATCACTAATTGGATTGTCAGTTAGTTTTATAGATTTCAATTAAACATGTTAATTTACAGCAGAACTAAAAAGATCAATCAGCAGCTTTCTATCTTGTATTGAGTACAATAGTAGATAATATACCGGCATAGTATGTAATCAATGACTTTAAATGAAAAAGATGAAAACATCAGACAGAAACGTTAAACACGTGTGGAAGTGATCGATGGATCTGAAAACAATGATTAGTAATTAACAAGAACACTTTTGCACACGAGCATTTATTAGATGACTTGAAGGGAATACAGTGATTGATCTTCTTTTGCAGGTTCAGATTAGGGAAATGATCGCTGCTGCAGAGTGAAACACCCTTGCACCACCTGTATTCAAGTACCTCTCTACTCTATTGTGCACCCCCCCCCCTCGAATATATGTGTAAAAATGTACTTCATACATGAGAAACTTCAGGTAGAACCGAAATCTTTACAGCAGCTGTGTGTGCAGAGTTTAATGATCCCAGCATGCACAGAACAATAAGCCCCATCAGTTGTAGCTCTGACTCGTCGGCAGCAGCACGTAGCTCTTAAACAGTGAGGTAATAAAGGTAAACAGAGCCGTTACATGAAACATTAATCAGAAAGATGAACAAGCAACTAACACGTTTTGCTTCATAACGTTGAAGAAAACCAGGAAACCAGAAGAGTTTTAGTTTTTTACACAACAATGGCTTTAAAACTGATTTCATATTGTTTTTTTTGCAACGTGTAACCAGAGCTCTTCAAGCTGGTGTAGCACTTGTTCACATCAAGCTAATAACATGAAACTACTTATCACAAGTTAGTGAACGTTCTTTTTGCCCCCAGTAATTACAGCATTATTACAAACACAAAAAAGGAGAATGTGTTAACATTTGTTCCCCTCTTGTGTCATTTGAGCTGCTTGATACAAATCTTACAATAATATAAACCCCAGGTGTCTCACAGCACCGAGGGACGTGATTATTTGTTATGGAGGTGACGCGTTTAACACGTATATTCAGAGTGATTATTACTGTGGTGTCACATTAACAGAGTGGTATTTTCACAAGTGGTCACCTGGAAAAAAAGGGTGAGGACAGAAAGTAACACATGAAACAGTTTTTCTCAGACTGCTTGTCCTTGAAAAGCTGCAGCCGTCCTCTCGTCATCTCGGCAGAAAGGAGTCGAGTCTGGTACAAACATCAGCTTCTGAGGCTTCCAATGTCCCAGCACATGTTGGCAAGTCAAAGTCCCCTCAGGCCCAACGTTACGCAGGTGTTACAGCCCACCTGCAGGCGGTAAAACAGTGGGGAGAGCTTCACTTCATCACAGACTTCCACTCGAACAAGAAACGCAAACAAACACGCTGCTTCAGGAAGGACGCGGTTTAAGTCCCGGAGTCAGTGTCCGGAGGTCGCTGCTGTAACGTCTCATCTATGGTGACCACCGTCTCCTCCGGTCTGTTGTTGGAGCTCAGGCAGTTGGTGTGGTTCAGGGAGACGTAGCTCATCTCCACCAGCCGGGGCAGCTCGCCCAGCTCGCTCATGTTGTTGGTGATGCAGTTGATCTCAGTCTTGTTACGGCCGGTCGATCGACGAGAGCCGAACACCCAGTCTGAAGAGAGACAACGGGAGTCAGAGCGCTGCATGCTGGGTAGACCTTTGTATTGTTCACCCACCACACTTAAAATGTTTACTACAAACTTTACTGTCTTGTCTTTGACGGATCTTCAAGTGTCTATTTTAGAAGAATATTAACTGTAATATAATAATAATTATATATGTAGCTGGAGATGCCCCTTCAAATTTTTACATTTTCAAAAATGTATTGTACATTATTGTAATGTAAATATCACACAAAATACAAAATGTCTGCATAGAAGGAAGAACAGCAGGCCCCTGAAACAACCATAGGAGTGACTTTATACAATATGTGTTGATGTTTTGGATGAAATGTGGTATTAATGACCAATAACCGTGTATTTATTGTATTTATTTAGTTACTAATCCTCATTCCGGCTTCTTCCACATTTTTTCACCACAATTAAACGTTGCACACACTAACAGGTTGATCAAATATCAGGAACACAACGTCAGTGTGTTCATGTTTCCTTCTGTGAAATGATTAATCAATTATCAAAGGACACTTTCCATCTACAGTCAGTGGGCAGGTGAACACAAACACTACAAAACACTGTTCTTCTCTCTTTCTTTCTTGTCTTCTGATTTCATTTTCCTGCTAATTCTTGTTTAATATTTTACTTTTAGGTAAAAACCTGAATGCAGGTTCATCAAGGATCAAGGAGTTGAGAAATGTTTCCTCCACCACCACCAGAGTTTATGACAAGCCTTCACAGATGCAGCCTTGTGGGGGGGGGGCACATACATGCTGGAACATTCATGCATGGACCAAAAAACAAGCAAGCTGAGTATTTAGTCCGTGCTCAGAACAAGGCTGCAAACTCCATCTGGCAGAAAGTTATGATGGGTTCAGCCTCTGTAATTCCATTAGAGGCAAAGCACCATAAAATTGTTTCTGGGGGAGATGTCTGCCGCACAGCAGCCCCATCATGTGTGGTGGAGCCGTTCAGAACTGGGACACATCAATCATTGTTCTGTCACATGAGGAGCTGAGGAGACTGAGGCCGACACTCGTCAAAGGCAGAACGGGATTCCTCAGAGCCGCAGAACTGATACGTGACCACGAGGACCACAAATCAAGTTTCAAGTCTCTCTGAACATTGTTCTCTCGATGTGCAGCTGCTTTAATGCTAAAGAGACGCAGAGCTTTGCCCTGTGTCTTGCCTCTCAGGCTACATGCAGGCTTCCCTTGGCTGATTGTTGATCATTCCTATGAAAGTTGCTCAGTGGCAAATAAAGTCAAAAAATGTCAACTTCCTGGTTATAAAATGACCACGGAAGCATTTCCTATAACCCCGCCTCCCAACCCCTCGGCCTCTCTCTGGATGATGCTATTAATGCATTTAACTACTTTTAGGACATAATAGTTTAAATAAGGGCTGTTTAAGTGTTATATTATAATATTATTAATTTATCATATTATTTTCATAGATTAGAAATTGTTGTTTCTATCAGTTATATCATTGTACTAAATGCTGAGATTTCAAGTTAGTTTGTTGGTTTAAATATCACAATACAAATATATCCCATAAAAAACATTAACACTATTAAGCCCAACTAAACAGGTAGAAGTGAAAGACAGCACACCTGAAATGTTGGTACTAATCCCTCATATGTTCCCAGATGCCGATAAAGTTATTATTACAGATAAAAATGAGAATAAACCTCTCTGCAATCATTTAAATGCACATTTTCCACAGTTTTTCTCCATATGTGGGCAGTAACATGTCTACAACAGGCTGCCTTTTTCTTCTTTTTTTGTCGCACAAGAGTCACAAGAGTGAAGCATCTTGCTGTGACCGTCTTTTCAACCTTCCTCTGGCGAGAAGGAAAACACACATCCTCCACATTTACACCTGAGCAGAAGTGCCCAGGAGCCCCGACACTGTGTGAATGTGCAGGTGTGAGTTTTCATGTGAAGGTGGTGAAGTCAGGTGAGGTGGAGGCAGACAGACAGATAAGCTCTCAGTGCATGTCTCTGTGGCAAAGCTAAGTGCTGCAGCCTGTCACCCTTTTCTTCTGTTTTTACCTGGTTCACTCGTTTCACCGCCGTCACCTTCAGCAACGATCGACCTGCCTCCACCTGCGAGCAAGAGAACAGGCAAGTTAGTGACTGCACACAGACGCCCTCTGTGTCCCGTGAAATGATGAAGACAGGGATGCTACGATGACACGGTGTGATAATGTGACTTAAAGACTCAAGCTCTTCTCATGTTTGTGCACAGCAACAGTTAACTGCAATTTACATGACGGGAAAAACAGGTACGGTTAGGTTCAGCAGGTTTAATCTACAGTTAGGTTCAGCAGGTTTAATCCAGGGTGAGGGTAATGTTCAGCAGGTGGCGTTAACTGTTGACGTAGCATGAAGCCAGAATGCTGTTAGTTTAACTGTTAGAAGGTATTTATCAATGCAATGGTTTAATTTAACCCCTGACTTTATTTTAAAACTGTTAAAGTTTCCCCAAAATGTTATTTCTCATAAAACAAGAATTTGGAATAATCCCCTTAAATTGTCATAATCCCAATATTCTTTATAGCTGCCCAAAATCAAAAATACCCCCCCCCCCCACACACACACACACACACATTTTGTCGTGATCCCAAAATGTAAACCACCAATTCACTCCATTTTGAATTTTGAAACATCTCGAAACTCTAAATCCCAAATCTGTAAATTTGTCCTTGAAACTAATTGTTGTTATAATATTCCCCAAACGTGTTTTATTTCACTGCAAAAATGTGTCCGAACACTCCCTCATCCCCAGTTTTGTTGCCACAATCCAAAAATATGTTCCAGGGCCGTTGTAGTTACAACTCCCAACATCTAAAGATTTCAATAGTTGGGGCCTTGAAGTGTCCCTGTCCTGATGTGCCCCCTGGGGAAACATTACTGAGTGAAATCTTTTATCTGGCTTTAAATCACCGGATGTAATGAGCCGAGTGTCAGGAGCCGAGTCAGCACTATTAGGCCACACGTGTACCAAAATAGAGCCATTGTTTCGTTCAGTCATTCATTATGTGTCGCTCACAGGAGGCTCTCCAACAACAGGACAACAGCTCCTCTCTGTGTATCACACAGACACTGGTGGTAGTCGGGGCGTCTCCCTCACAAGGTCATCGGCTGAGATGAGAGCAGAGCTGACTGGACATCTGCACTCATGGACATGATAGGACAAAAAACTCTCCACAGAAAACCCCAAAGTGCTGTCAGTGATCACATTCAGTTAATACACAACCCCCAAATCACTTCCTCCATCTATTCATTCATACGTTTGTTTTCTGGGATGTCACTTTTTGACTGGGCCCCTGGGGTCCAAATGCAAATTGAGGAAAAGATCAGTTTTACTACAAGTTACTGCGCTGCAGAAGTGTATATTAATAAAACATGTACTACTTTTACAACCTTTTCATGCTCCTTTTAGTAATCCCAGTGGGGGTGCACACGCACACACACACACACACACGCACACACACGCAGAGTAGGGGTCACATACCGACAAACTCATTAACCACATCTTTGACCAGGTGTCCAACTATCGCATACGCCACCGCCACCACCACCAGCGCTGCCATGACCAAGTAGAGAACCGCTTTGGGCAGCGGGATGGAGTCCCGTGCCGGTGTCCGGTAGTCCGTGTACAGAAGGTCACTCTCTGAATAAGAGTAGAGGAAGACGTGCTCCATGCCCGAGGTGTGGTTGGAGTTGAGAGGCGGCTTACTTGCGCTCATGGCGCTGTCCGGCTGCAGAGCTGTCACCATGGTGGTCGTCACGTCCTCCGCTTTGTCTATGTTTACCAAGCCGGTGGTTTTATTCATCAGAGGCAGTATCTGGGACAGAAAATAGCTCCAGTCCTTTATGGCACTCGTGTTGCATAAAAACATTGTTTCTAGCACGCAGTCACCGCAGGAAGACTTGAATTCATCCGCCAACACTCACCAGCCGGCGGGACACCAGCTGCTCCGAACCCGTCGTCCTCGAAAGTGACAGATTGTGATGTTTTATAATCCAACAGGTTCCCTCCGTCGCCAGATTCTCCGTCTCACAGCAGCTCATCGGTGCCTCTGAAAACTTACCCAGCTTCCACCGACGAGACGCACGACGCGTCGTCCGTTGACGGGCGGCGCGGCTTTTACGCACGAATAAAGGCGGAATTCTGTGCGTCCAATCTGTGGTTTATTTCCGTGCAGCGTCCTTCAGTGTCCTCCAAGGAACGACACGTGTCAGAAAATGTCTCTAAAGACCTAAAAAGCGCGTAAATGTTGGATGAAGGAGCCACGAATCAGTGACAGCCGACGCGGCGTCCCCGCGGCTCTCACGGGCGGGAGTGACGACGCCTCCTCCGATGCTCTCAGCTGAGATGTCCGGCTGAGAGAGCGGGGACACTGGGGGACACTTGTTCTTCACACTCTGCAGCCGGAGGTGAGTTCATGCACGCTGCTGTTCCAGACTTCACTGGGATGTTTCTGCGCTCAGGAATAAACAAATCCCACGATGACTGCTGGGGATGTGATTCAAAACGAGCCCCGGCGGAGTCAGAGGAGAGAGATGGCGCTCGGTGACCGGACAGGATGTTTTCTTTCAATTTAGCTCAATTTGAATCAGATACAGTCTCACTGGGAACTCACACAAAGGTTAAAACAAGACTTTGTAGAACTATTTAATTAGAAAGAAAAATCTAAATGCTGTAAAACATTGTTACCCTCCAAATGAAGCCAAATCATAAAAATAAAAAAAATCACAAATTAAATATTAAAGTTCAGCTTAGATGAAAAAGGAATTTAGCCAAATCATTTAAACAGAGAGAGAAAATCGATAGAAACAGATCAGAAAGCAGCTCAACATTCTGGTTGACAGGAAATAAGTAGCAGGACCTGAGAGCAGCCCTTCCACGTGACAGTGACTTGATTGATCGTGTATAATATATTGATTAATACCATTATTTTTCATATTCTGATACTCCATCTGGCGGACTTACATTAGATATTCTACCCGTTTCCTGAGGTGGGTCTCCAGCCTCTTGACCTCAGCAAAGATGGCAACCGGAAAAACGTAATTGTCTGTCTGTCATCTTTGTTTGGGTCAAGTTGAGATGAACTTTGTGAAATGAGCTGAAACTCAATTAACTGCACGCTGGAGGGAATGTGCTGTTGAGATTTATAGACATGTCAAAAAAATCTGTCTTCCATTTATTCCCCCTTCGAACCTTTTGTGGCGTTTTTCTGTTTCACTTCTGTGATTCAAAAAAAGTCTGAAAAGCAAAACTTAGCAGCACAAAGTGAAGCAAACGTTACGTCCACCTTAAGTTTTCTTTCTACATTGTGGGTTCCCACTGCGGAAAGCTGAGCCTGCATCACCAGAGATGACCTCCTCAAGACTTTATACACCACCGCCACACGTTAGCACCTCCAAGGCCACGCTAGCAGCTGCTACATGCTAACGTGAGCATGCTAACATGCTCACATGGGATCTCAGTTTAGCATGTTTGTCATAAATGAAAGTATTTCACAAAAGAATTACTGATCTGATGACGGCAGCAGATGAAACAGATCTGGGATCAGGTAGTTTGGTTCATCCTCAGGGGAACACGAATGTCCGAACCAGATTTCACGACAATCCATCCAGTTAGTGTAGGAGACATTTTACTCCAAACCACAATGTCAACCTCATGTTGGCGCTAGAGGAAACTTCAGGGTATCGCCAAAGTCAGCCGGATTCGTCCTCTGGGGACCATGATTGTCTGTGCAGAGTTTCATCACAATGCATCCAGTAGTTGTTGAGATATTTCAGTCTGAAGTGAAGCGGTGGAGCGTCCTACATCCCCAGAGGCCCCAAACACAGAAGTATGTAGATTCATGCAGGTGATCATCTGTTACAGACAGAGTTTATTCATTTTATTATTTTTATTATTATTATTATTCTGTGTAGCTACAATGCTAAGAAGCGATATGTGGAGAAAGCAGGAATTTTATGCTGTTTGCCACCAAAAGAGAAAAAGAATAATGTCTTCTTTTTGCTTGGTTTGGTGCGTGACGGTGAACCGGAGGGACCCGATCTGAGCACACTGGTGTTCTGCAAGCGCTCAGTCATCTCTGCCATGTTCCTGAGCCTCTGAGGGTCTGAACACTGTGTTTCTGCCTTCTTTCCCCCCTTTTTTCCCCCTGGGAAGATGAACTAGACTCAATTAAGATCACATCAGCCGTTCAAAGATCGGCTCACAGGAAATGTATTAGACTCACTGACCCTTAAATCAATCACGGCATCCAGTGAGTCACGGCGGACGTCGCCGCGGCCTTCAGGGGTGCAGCTGTCGCAACCCAAGAAGACTTTCGTCCGTCGAGAGTCTGAGAATGGACGTCATCTTCTTGTAGCTTTGCATGTTCACAGTGTCGAATCAAACACGTTGAGCACGGACATGAACCGGCTGCTGAACTCAAATAAAACAAACTATACAGGATGTTCGGCGTCAACGTGAACCAGGAGACGTGTCAAAGTACTACATGTTAAACCAGGTGTGCGTCCAAATGTAGCCCAAAAGCAGGAATGAATGCCTGTTTCCAGAACTGTTTCATTTGATTTATGGTAGCAGAATACATCATGATACATACACACTGTCCTGTAAAACAACCATCCTGTACTTCCTGCTCTGTATTTCCACTGTCACTCTCCTCCTCCATGTTTTCTTGTCACCTGTTCAGGTGCACAGACGCCGTGACATCACAAGCCAGAGGGATCAAACCAGTCCGGCACATAAACGACACCGTCCTGGCACTTTTTACGTTGCTTTTCACGCACGTTGAAACCCGTCCAAGATGTCATTTTTTTATATGTTAATGAGCCCTTCCTCCTGTTTTTGTAACCAATCGGTGAAGAGTAAAGCCAGAATTGTCTTTATAAATTGTACAGTATTGTAATGATATTTAATTCATTTACAGAGTTTCTAAAAGTGCAGTTCAGGGAGAATGTCCAAAATCTGAATCTGGGCTCATTAACATACAATAAAAGGGCGTTTTGAAATGTAACGGCATATAAAAACTGTCGGGACGTCGTCATTTTGGATCCAATTTGCAAAACAAATGTAAATTCATGTGTCTTTTTTTGTCGTCCAGACTTTCTAACGTCATTCTGGATTTGGGCCGGCAGTCCGAACAAGAGATGGCTCCTGCGGTGGAAACGGTACGTACCACAGCATGTACAGCCACATCGCCCAACCCCGCGGGGAGCACGACCCTGCACCTGCCGCATGCAAATCACCCATGTGTTGAAAGGGATTCTGGGACTTGACGCTAGCACACGTGATTCATTTGAGTGATTCAAGGATACAAATGAGCCACGTTGAGCACAGAAGTGAATTTAAGGGAATGATTCTGAGTTTGAGGGAACGATTCATCAGAAATATCTCCCCGGACACCGACCAGGCTCTGAATGATGGAGAGAGAGACACCAGGGAGAGAAAGTGGAGCAGATCACCTCTCCACTGCCGTGTTAATCAGCGGGGATTGTGACGGCAGCAGCGGACACACGGCTGTGATCCAGTCCTGCTGAATAACAAAGGATCTCTGTGCAGCTTATCTGGCCGCCTGATGAAAATTACCCCTCACACTGGACTCATATACTTTAATCAGATATGAGCCAGGCCAGACAAATGCTCAATTCCACTTCTCTTCGCTCATCCATGCTCTGTGGGGGGGGGGGGGGGGGGGGGGGGGGGGGGGG
>JAVQJD010031666.1:0-32602 GCA_036023655.1 Nannoperca australis | reverse complement strand
AAGCACCCGCTTAGCATACGAGAGGTACCGTGTTCGACTCCCACATCCTCCAATGTTTTTTGTGTTAAACAGCTTACGGAGCATTACCGCCACCTGTAAAGAGACAGACAGCGCGTCCAATCAACAACGACCATAAGAACCCTCCCTTTCCGTTTTCTGTTAATGTGTTGTGTTTTTGTTAATGTGTTGTGTTTTTGTTAGTGTTGTGTTTTTGTTAGTGTTGTGTTTTCCGATTTGCGTTTGTGTTCTGCACTTCAGGGCCACCGTAGAGTGGAGTTTCCAAAGCTAATGACCACCTGACAAGCAGTTTGGATGGAGGGTAATGGCGCCTTAAGTCATCACCTACATGTCTATATTTGAACTTTGTATACATACCATACACACACACACACACACACACACAAACACCTAACCAACGTTGGGTTAGGGGGTCTGTGTTGCACCATTTCTATAATTTTCCAAAACCAACAATCTGACATTTACACCCACTTCACTTTGCAACCGGCCTGGTAATAGTTCATTCTTAGGGGTCTGTCACTACGAGTGCCCCTCATAAATATTTATTAGTGCAGCTTTAAACCTGTAAATAACAAATATACACTAACTGATTTTCCAGCCATGGTTTTTCCTCACCCTCTTAAACTGTTGATCATCTGCAAAATAACTAATGAAGTTTCCCATTCATTTAGTCAATTCTTTTATGTTCACATTCATCTGAAAACAAGCAATTTGGCATTACTGAACAATCCTTTATCCCTCTTCAGAGAGATCCAGCTTGAATAGGCTGAACTGTCATCTTCTGCTGTCACTCACTGGACTCCAAATTCTTGTTTCTTTCATCTCTTTTTCTCATCCAGCCCTACTTGTTTAGGACTCTCCTTCTGTCAGTAAAGTATAATGATTGTTTTTCATACTTGACTTACGACAAATGCCCGGCAGCTTTAGCCAGTTCAGTATGCGTAAATGTTCTCTTCACGTAGCTGTGCCTGTGCTTTGTTGTAAAAAAAAAAACATCTTGTTGAGAAGACTGGCAGCCTCCATATTTCTTTACAAATGGGTTGGATTTTGTTTCATGTCAGTCAGTCTGCTGTAATCAAGTTGTCACAGACTGATATTTCCTTGCTAGCTTTCCACATCAAACACCGAGCAAGAGATGCTAGTTTGTGTTTCACGGGGGATGAGAGCTTTAATCTAGGGAGCCGCATATTGACACATTTAGCACCTTTTAATAATGCTTTTTACGTTTTCTTGTTCCGTAACATAAAGTAATCACTGTTTGGTTTTCGGAGTCTAACATTTGATCTCACCCATGGAGAGAGTACTAGTGGGCTGTCAAATATTAAATGGCTGCATTTATATAGCCTAGCTCTTTTATCTAAAGTGCTTTACAATTCACACACTCCCACACCGATGGCAGTGAGCTATCATGCAAGGCGCTGGTCTGGCCATCGGGAGCAATTTGAAGGTCAGTGTCTCGGAGGACACTTTGACCAAGTTTGTCGGCCTTCGACTAAACAAAGTGAGGAGAAGTGAAAATGGAGGTTGAGAAAAAGCAGCAGAGAGCAAAAGAACAATCATTTTATTGATAGTGGGAGTAAATGGGAAGAGATAGAGGAGATAAGGTAAGACTAAAGAGAGGCGAGTAATAGGAGGACAGCGAAAAGGCAGTGAGAGAGCGTCAAATTTTTTATTATTTTTTTAAAGGGAAGGAAGCCAGCGAGGACGAGCGAAGACGTGATGCTATCTGGTACAGTTTCAGAACATGCTATCTCAAGATGTTTGTATCAGGGCACAAAGTACAACCATGAATGACACAGGATGCTATGTACCCCCGAATCATTGGGTTATTTTTAGACACTTGGCCCTTATCTCACTAAACAGCTGGCTCAGAGAAAGGTAAAGAAAATGTATTTCTAACCTTCAATGTGCTGTGAAGGAGAGAAGGAAGCTGTAGTGCAACTGTTACGGTTTCTGAGAGGAGAGTGAAGGTTAATTGACCGTACAGAAAAAATGTAATGAAGTGCATAAAACACAGAGCAAAGAAACTCTCGGTTTTCCAAACTGATATCAAATTACATGTAAGTGTATGTTTCACTGCCTGTTTGTGAGTGTGTCATCTACCTTAGCCCGGGGTGCATATGCCAACCTGACATTATAAATAATACCAGCATGTTTATTTATGTTTCCCATTACAGTTCTCAAATGCAGCTCTATGACAGTCTCATGCCTCCCTTTTCACCCCACGTTTAAATATCAATTTATATGCAGCCAGAGTTCAGCAGATGTTGAAAGAAATGTTTAGGCTTTCTTTCATGTATTTGAATCGAGTGTTTGTTTTTTTCCCCCTCCAATATCAGAACTGAAAGTGATGATGTGGCTGTGTTTCATTCACACATTCATGAAGCAAGAGATGAGATCCATTAACCAAAATGAGCTTTCTGATTGGACGGCAAAGACAATCAGCATTTGTGAGTTTGTTATAATAAAGGCACGCGGTGCATTCATATTCAGGGAAGAGTGTTACATTTATATTGCGTCAAGATCATGGAGTGACATACAACAGAAAGGTTACTGTCTAACTGACTTTAACAGCCATTTGTAGTGATAACAGTCATGGTTGAAAGTGTCCATATTCATCTTCGTACTATCCAAGTGGTTTGCCCTTATTGGAACACAGCTCTCAACAAGCAAATCAAATATAACACATGATTTATGTGGTGTTTACTACAGGGATGAGTGTCCCTCTCCTTCCCAGGCTTAAGAAGAGAGTAATTTAAAACTAAAATAGGCATTAAAAGCAAAAGCTGCTGAATGTACATTTTACATTTTTAAATATATTTGTAGACCAGGCAAAATGATGTTTTTTTTTTACAACTGTTGCAACAGTTTTCGGAAGATTTGAAGAATAAAGAACAACTTTATCGTGAGATCATGAGTTATGCATTTTAGCGTGTGGCCTTTGTCAGTGTTGTTGGAGTTTTCACCCTTTTTATGACTATTTATATTTTCCATGCTTCTTGGATGCAGTCAAAATTGCACCAGAAATCCCTAATATTGCAAATCAGATGTAAAATTTGTAAAAGTGGCTGAATGGACAGTCTCAAATTTAATTAACAGAATATCATAAGGAATACTCAGCACTTGTCCAGTAACGAGTATCTCAAATCTAAATTCCCAGAGATTAATGATAGAGAGAAAATCATCATCAGCAATATGTGACAGTAAATCTTAAAGTTGTAATAGCATAGATGTGCTCTTGAATCCTGTATCTCAACACACTGAATCTTGGTAAAGATAAACTGATCTTCTAATGTGTAAGGCACCAAAAGATGTGAATGTTGACATATGGCAGAACTTTGATATAATGAGGTGTCTGATCTTACCCAACAAAACAAACCTATCATTGCATCTAATAGGCCTTCATTTTGAGGATGCATTCAAGTCGAATAATTAAGAGCAAAACTTTCACTGTTTAAACGATCAGATTTAGAAGCTGAACTGTCCAAGGCACTGTGCTGACTATTGAGAAAAACAAGCTTTTCGACACACAAGCTGCACTCATTTACAGTTTCCATAAAAGGTATGTCAGACCACTGCCTGACCTGAATTTGATGTTCGATGCCTGCAGCTGTGCTGTATAAAAACACCAACAACAAAAAAGAGAAACTGCCTGTGAGCCAAAAGTGGAGTGAACAATGACACTGAAAAATACGGATGAAACAGATGTGTCTCTTGGGTTGCTGCTGAGCGTGATGATCGCAGAAACACTCGACAGAGGTTAACTTGAATGTAATTTTGGACCCGTGCATAAATACAATTACGGCTTGTTTAATGAAAAGCGCTAATGCGTCAGTGTAGTGTCAGTGTAGCAATAAGTAATAATAATTTGTTTGGTTCAGCTATGTTTTGGGGCATGGTTGTGGACTGTAGTTACATTTCTACTGCATCTAAACAGGCAGCATTTTTATTCCCATGCAACCTTCAATGTTATGAGAGGAGTGTGTGATTACGGTTTATTTAAAAGGTTTATTTTAAGTTTTTACTTAACCTCTGTTTCAACTTGAGTTGCAGAGGACCCTCAACTTTTTTATACTACATTGCTTACAGACATGCACAAGATAGAAACACAGTGGAGCACCCAAAACACAGACAAAAAAGATTTTAAAAAAATTCATTCATCTGTAAAATTTTAAATAGGCCAAAATACAAAAGATAGGATTGATTGATTTTAATATTCCATTTGCATTGCAAACACTTAATTTTATTCATTCATTCATGATCAGTGGCATATTTGCATTTTCTCTCCATTTTTCTATTACTGGAAGCCTCTTACGGTCTTCACATGAGGACCTAATTTACTATAAATGGCACTGAAGAGTATTTTTTAACAGCAGGAAACCACTTTTGGTTGATTTTTTTTTTTATTTAATTTTTTTAATCAGTTAAAACCAAGAAACTTTAAGTTGATATGGCTTGGTAAATTAACTTCTATGTTTTTACATAAACCTCTATTTCTAAACCACTTTATAACCATAGTTTTAAAAGGTCTTGTATAAATGCAATTTATGTATGCACTGGTGAAGATCTGGTGACACTGTTGCCAAGTGTTTGCTTGGAGTCCAGTCCGCAGCAATAATAAAATTCAAAGCAAAAACAAACAACCACAAGCACTTCACTCATTACCTTTCAAACCGACTCAAGGCCTCAATGAAAGGCTCCATTCAGGATTATTATCCTCCATCAAACGGGCATGCGGCTCCATTCTCGACCACATCAACACGACACATCTCTCTTGATGTGAATCAACAGCTCTGGATGCCAATTATGTTGACATCTCGAGGCTATGATGACCTCTCTGTGTCCTCGCAGAATAAGACACCTCTCCGAGGCTCGTTATCTTCACATGAGCACGGTTACTTTCTTCACAACTGCTTTTGTGGTTCGAGTTGGTGCTGCTGAAACCAACTGCACAACCACTGTTACTGAATAGAAATACACTGAGAGAATTCCTTTTTAGATTTACTTCACCATAAAGCTGTAGATTGATGTAGTCTGCCAAGTTAAAATGATAAGGAACCGTATTAATCATTATTTTGTCTCAGTCAGCTGGAAAATATTTAGTCGTTTGGTTTCGGATTAAAAATATTTACTTTTAGATTTGTCTAAATCATATTTGTCTAATAGGTAAGGCTTTTAGTTATTTGCCTATTTTTCATGATAACTAAGCCCAGAATTGAATTGGTAACAGTATTCACTTGGACAGGACTGTGGGTGAAAACCTTCATAAATCACACAAACCTCACAGAATTTCACAAAATATTCTTTCTTTTAGTCACTTTTTATTGTTTGAGTCATTTTCAGTGACGTATTTCTGCATCCATAAGTTGTAATGTTGAAGCTGCTATTAGTATTGATTATTATACAAAGGAATACATTGGTTAGGCTATCATCCTTCGACAACCCATACTCCCTGACACCCACCATCTGGAAGTCTTTTTACTGGATTTATATGGAAATTGCTCACATCCAATGATTTTCCATAATCTTTATGGATTCGCCGCGCTGTATGTGCAGTTTTTTGACAGCTGTATTTATTACAGGTGTTTTCAATTTTAGCTGGACAACTTTGTCAAGAAAACAGTTCAGTTATAGACATGCGGGAAAAGCATTATCGCAGCTCCTGTTGTGAGTTATGCAATATCCTACAAACATGGGGATAATTTTTCATATTTTCTGACGGTCTCTGGAACACGTTCTTAGTGTTGCATTCCGCTGTTCACATGAAAAGTTCCACAAATAGTTGTGTAACAAATGAAAAAGGAGAGCTAGATAGAGAAGCTGAAACCCAGCATACTATCTCACCTCCACACACCCGGCCACTCGCGTCGTGACGTGGGTGTGAATGTCGGATTTTTAGTTTCGGAAGGTTACAGAAATGATCGGAAAGGCGAGTATGTGAGGGGGTTGCCAAAGCTATTCCACCGCCCGACAAGCACTTCTGAAGAAGCATACACGCCGCTTTATAGCAAAAGTTGTTGTTGACCCTTGTGATGTCTAGAGATATTAGAAAAAGAGAACAGAGCTTCTCGGGAGGGGATGGATAGTGGTGACCAAATGCTTACATTTGTTTGATGATCAATCTTTTGACAAGTATTGGCTTCCATCTGTTGAATTCAGCCTGGAAACTTTATTAAATCCATTCAGAAAGTTTGAAATGTCAAGCTGAAAAGCTGCCAAAAATGTAACCAGAGGGATATTAAATCTCCCACAGGCAGTCAGAAACCTGCCCAGCACAGACCGCAGATGAAACCAAATGGCACAGCACAAAGCGAAAGTGTTTTTTTTTTTATCCTGCACTGTGACAAGGAATGCACCTTCAATCCTTGTCTGTGCTGAATTCCCACACTGGGTTGAACTTGTTTATGAATGCCAAAAGCTATGAGTAAAATAGGACAGAACTCAAATAAGTGCAATGAAGAACACAGATAGCGGGTGTTTTCAGCAATTTATGTGTATTTGAACAACATTGTTACACAGTTCCATTAAAGTGTCAGGCCTGCCAGTAAGATTCAGCCACAGATTCAGTGGAAATCTAAAAATACTATCCCATGACAGCTTTTCACTTCCCCGTTCTCACGCGTTTCAGCTTTTCCGCTGTCTCTTCTGCTGCCTTATAACCACAGCAAAGATGTTTTTACACATCCAATTCATGTTTGCTATCAAAGAAAAATGTTTGTGTCTGCTCCAATAGGTTCACCCTTATGGTTTCCATCACCATTACTTAGCAGGCAGAGATACGTTTAAAAAAAAAAAATAAGATCCACAGAAATTTAAATATAATATATAATAATACATAGCCAATCAAATATAATTGAGCGGTCGACAGGAGATGATAACAAACCAACTGGAGGAGGAAATTGACCAAGCGAAGTGCATATCAACTTTGGATTTCAAAGTGCTCCCATTTTCGAGCAGTTCATAATAAATAGCAGCTTGGGCTGCCAGATTGGTTCTCCTATGAGCAACAGAATAATCATGTGCCATGACTGTCCAGTACATTCATTTGAATATCAGAAGCTGACAATGAAATGCAACAGGTTTTCACACATCATATGACACTGATGGACTTCTGTTTGGCTAGAGGGAGCTGGATTGTGATGGACATGCAGAATGTCTGAAAAGCTGCATGATAATAATAATAATAATTATTATTATTACACAATAAAAGCATCCTATGTTATCGTCCGATATAACTATTTTATGCTTGATAGTTACTTTATATTTGATCATTTTGTCTTAAAATTACTGGATATTGGAGCGGTGCCATGATCTTTTCTCTTAGTTCAACAGAAAAACAATCCAGTATCTCGTTTAACACAGTGTACAGATATGATACATGTACTTATTTCTTTATTGTTTAAATATTTTATTTTGTTTATATATAAAGAGAGGGACATAATTCTATATCACAACAAAAGAGAAACAGTATTTTAATAAACTCAGAGATATAACCAATCATAAAGATGTTAGTTCAAGTCACAAGTGGCATTACGTTACTGTATTCCTGTTGCAGATACAAAATCCAAGCGAACCAAAATGCATCAATATAAACCACGTAAGAACATTCACTCCACTTATTGATCAGATGTGTTTGGGGCAGAAGCAAGAAAGTAAATACAGGAAAAAGGTCATGTGTTCAGAACTAGTGCACTTTTCTGTGAGAGAAACATTGGTATGCCACAAATAAACTGCTCCAGAGTTCGTTTGGGACTGGACCGAGACCTCCTCCTCTAAAGGGTGGAGATTTCTGTGTTCACATTTGCCCAAACAAACATCACCAAGGTGGAAAAACAAACCAGAGTCTGATTTAACTGGACTAAAAAGTGCACATGTGCAAACATCTTAAAGGACACCACACATGATCAGCGGTAAAAACACCCTGCGACCTCCGTGCCCTGCCTCGCGGTGAGCGAAGAGCAAATGTCTTGTCATTTGTCGGCAGTGTTATTCTTAGTGTTTTGCTTTCAGGGCCATTACACTTATTACTGGCCTCATTATAGCATTGTGTATTCTTGATTTGCTTGTCTATACACCACTGTGGTTTCTGAATTTTTCTAAGTGGCCCATAACAAGACACCATTGGCACTTGCACTTTTGGCTTAATTTAATGGCCCTTATTAGTGGCGAAGGGTCAAATACAAAGAGTGCACAGAGTGCCCCGCTGCTGCTCATGATAGTGTGTGTGTGCAAGCCCATTTTACTTCAATATATTCTGCAAATGTGAATTACTGTTTGTCAATCGTTTATAAAACTCTTCAGGAGACTGCATAGATTTGTTTTCCACAAAGCTCTCACCTCACGTCTAACAGTGATTGCCACTATTGATTTTTTGTGTTTTCAGCCTCAAGAGAGCTCATCTCTGCTTGTTGTATCTGAACCTTTTTTGTTTTAATAATTTAAGGCAGGAGTTAGAAGATAGAACTGTGGTTTACCAAAGAGTAATAACCTTGGTCTCTGGGAGGTTTTTTTTTAAAGTTTGGAGCTGGAGTTGATTTAACTTAGTTCGGCAACACGTGACTATTCCATGTAGTCATTTAAACACTGCTTGAAACACATCTGGGAGGTTGTTGATATGCATCATTTAAAGGGCCCCACCTGTTGAAACGGTGATTCGTGAAGAGGTCTTTTTCTGGTTTCTGGAAATATCTCTCACCTTCTTGTCCTGTTCTCCTCAGTGGCTTTGCTCCTTCATCCTGGAAATCCTTGACATCGTTTTTATGAGGTTACATTAGAGCTTCGCTCACCTCTATATTTAGCTGATGCTATAATGACAAATCTGTTGGGCTGACAGAATTCAATTACATAAACATAGCTTTTTTTCAGCAGCACTATAATCTCCGGACTGATTTATCCAGCTGTGGGGACATAAAGCACTTACTACTGATAAATAAGGACTAGTATTGGATGTTTATTGTGGCAACACTCTTTAGAGTCTTTTTAAAGGATCATGTTCCTTACCGAGTGGTTTGCCCCTTTCTTGAGGCACACCAGCTTACGTGCATCCATTGTCCTCTCAGAAACGTTTCACTTTAAAACCACTCCCTGCTTTTGTTGCTACATTTAAACTGGTAGGTCTGAGCACCATTGGAGTAGTCTTGCTGATCCAGACTCACTCCCTGGTCCACAAGCTTAAGAGTGCAATTAGAAATCTTCACCGTTGGGCAGAGAGTGTGCTGAATGCCAGCATACAGCTACCCAAACTGTGTCTTTTTCTAAACACACATGAAAGTCCAGTAGAAATGGCATAAACAGAGGCAGAGGATATAAGTGGAGCAAATACCAGAGCATAGTCATTTGTTACAGGGCTGGAGAGTTCAACAAGACTAGTCTACAGCTGTGCTTGCCGCTCGGTGAAGCAGTGCATCATCTGGCATGAATAGTTGTTGAGATAACTTTAGCTCTATCTCCAGACCAAAAAGATGGGCAGATAGTCATTGCCATCTATAGAGCCCCACAGCTAGCATGGCTTTAAAAAAAACTATAACAAGGATACTTAATAATAACACAGCATATTTCTATATTATCATTATTATATTTATAAACTCAGCAGTACCTAAATCTTAAAGACAGCAAATACTCCTGGACAGAGATGACATATAGGATAGGGTGAAATAGGCAATAGAAGAACATAGAGCTGCTTGTAAAGGTGGAATGGATGCAGGTGCTAGTCTGTTGCTCTTAGTCAAATTGTCCCTAAAGTCTGCTGCTGGCTCTCTTTGGATTTCATATAATATCAGTGAACCATTTCTTTCATTGTGTAAAGGCTCTCCTAGGACCGAAGTAACAAGGTAACCAAATGTGTTATTACCTCCCAAGGTCATTTTATGCGAGGTGTTGTACATGCTGCACAAGGACATTTGTTTTATCTTGTGAGAGGTCACACAGTGCTCTGCTTTTAAAGAGAAAAATGTGCATGTCTGATGCTCCTATTCACACATCTTTGTCCTCAATCCTACTATAAAATCAGCTGCCAATGACCTGCTGTTGAATCATGGTTATGACAAACTGTACAGCAGCTCATGATGATGCAGTTGTCGGAACTGCCATAGTCAGAAAATAGACTGCATTCAGCTGTATTCTTTCACAGTCTCACATTTCTATTCCAGAGACGGGGTCAAGTCTGAATCACTCTACAATTTGACTGAACAATAAGTGCACATACCTGCTGTGTATCTTATCATTGTCACTCTTCCGTTGTATATCTCTTTGAAAATTGTCTCCACATCTATCATTTTTAAACGCAGACAGCAGAGCATCTGGTGTGCTATGTCTGCCTACAGTATGCAAAGCATCTCAATAGAAACACACTGTCACACAGAGATAATCCTTTCCATGTCTTTTTAGTACAATATTAGACCCCTACATACATAAATAGGATAACTTGATGAATTCCTACACAGATATAAACTGTTTATTGTTATCAATGTGCAAAACACACACACATACACACACATATTTCTTGTCTCAGTGAGTCCAAAAATTATGTGAACTATTTAGAATGACAAAGGTGTAAGTTGACAAAAATAAGTTAGATGTCAATCAAGCACCGCCTGTTTATGCCCACAACGCTTTAGAAGGAGTCTATCAGCCAAAATATGCTGTGGGTGTGTAAAGCCTTTTAAGTATAATTTCCCAAGGATAACGGTTTTAAAGTTGCATTGTGAGGTGTTGTCTAAGTTTAGACTTTATTAGAAAATATCTTGTTAGCACCAAGTCAGGCTGGCAGAACCAGGGCAGCTCTTCAAAGTGAGGAGTCACCATGGAGACGAACCGACTCAGTCTAAATTGTCTCCTGTGGCCTTTTCTCTTCTGTCATTGTCTCTTCAGACGAAGCAGCAGCACAATGCTTCATTCCCCTGAGCTGTCAGCGATGTGTTCCTCTACTGTCCTCAACACAATAGACAGGCTGTCTTGTTTGGGGCTCGTCCTGGAAAACCTTGTGGCGGTGGTGTGTACAGTATCACCGTTGCCATAAGAAACGCTCTTCTAGACATCCATTTTAAACAAAAATATGGGTATCTGGTAAATCTGGCGGCAAGTGATTTCTTAAAATGAAATAAAAAGTCTATATTCCACTAAATGAATATGGTCAGCTTCAGGGCTAACAATATAAAAGGCTACTTAAATATACTTGATTTCAGCCTTGATCCTATCAATTTATCAAGCCAATCATTTGGACTGTACCTCACAGAGAGTGATCGGCAAAATTAGGCTTCTTTTCTCCACCATTAATTACACCAGGAGGATACATAAAAGGCTCCTCTTTGTGCCGTTTTTTGTGTTGATTATAGCCATCAATGAGACTCGGGGGGGATATTAAGTAAGCCTGACGCAAATTACTGTCAGGGGTGCAAAGTTTTTCCAATGCAGTTTTTCCAATTTAGCAGGGTTTTTACTACGACTTCACATGTAAATGAGCCCAACAGCAGTTAATCTGGAGGGTTTTCAAATGTGTTTTCTGCTACTGAACTGAAATATTGGTTGTAAGGATGCTTGTAGTTGTGGAATTGAACAGATCTTTTTTAAGGAAATAACTGAATATCCTAATCCCAATTTAACAAAAAGCTCAACCTTTTGATTCGATTAGAGTTTGAAAACTATTTCACAAACCTATTTAACAAGTATTACTACCTGCTTCAATCACATTGCACTAGACTGAACCTGCTTTAAGCCATTAAAGTCAGGAAAAATACAAGCATGAGGAAGTTATTTCAGAGAGACTGTGTGTTTGTATTGGCCAAACTACAAGAGCAGATGCACGTACACGTCCCTGCAGACAGTGAAAGCCTGATTCAATGACAGAATATCCTGAAACTTGGGATAAATTTCCAATACCTCCCTTGCCTGCAGCGGTGTACAAAACAACACGTCCCGGCTCCACACGGAGCTTCAGGCTCATTATGTTTGATGATATGGCGCTCATAATGACAAGTGGCAAAGAGGCATGATGACAAACAGTAGGGAATAACTTTTGATGGGGGGCAGTTGTGTGTGTGTGTGTGTGTGTGTGTGTGTGTGTGTGTGTGTGTGTGTGGTGAACTAGACTCTCTTCTCTCTGCTCTATGGCGTTGCAGCTGCCTCTGAAGCCTGGGGCGCTCTGCTCTGCGCTGTGCTGGATGGACGTCTCTGAGAAGACAATTCGCTGTCTTGGTGAGGCTCACGCCATGGAGAGTGAGCCCTACGTGTGATACGATTCGCAGGGGAACCGACTTCTTCTGCTGCCGGTCAAAGTTGTGGGTTTGGTGGGAGGGGCTTAGCGGAGTGATAGGAGGCAGCAGAGAGAGAGGCGGAAGGTTTTGCCCAGGTTGCACAGATTCTGCCTACCCCAGCTTTAATTGAATAAATTAAACAAAAGCTATCAATGCAAAGTTGTAAGTTGAGAATTTCTAGTGTGTACAGTATACAGACTACTAACAGAAGTAAATATTCTGATTCTGAAACATAAATTAAGTTAAATCGCCAAATTGCTTCTTTTTTTGTTTGTTTGTTGCCTTGAAATCTCAAGTTTTCACAACTTTCCCTTCCTGACAGATAGTGGTTGTTGGTCCTTGATAAATCAGATGCAGCAGCTGTTTAATATTTTCCATTCCACTTTCTCATATATTTGCACCTCTAAACATTTTACCTGCAGAAATCTTGTTGCAGGCAATTAGTGCACGGACAACTGCAATGTGACTGTGCGGCTAAACGAGGATCCTCAGGAAAGTCACCTTTAGTTCAATCCCTATAATTCTTTGGAGTACATATCGAGAGCACTTGGTGGTTGGGTTTTGCAGCATCCAGACCTCTTCAGCAGATCCACATAATTTGTTTGTTAACAGAGTAACACTACACTTTCCGATGCTTTATGTCCCTCGTTGTGCTGTCTCATTTGGTGCAGTAGAACCCACCTACAGTATTTGGTACTTAAGTGGCCAAAACAACCTTCTAGTGTAGTTGGTCAGTCCATGTGTTTCTAAACACCCCTAATTCAAATACTGCAAAGTGTCAGCAACCAGAGAAGAGAAACGGGGATTGTATTGTGTTTAACGGTTGAGTGGGTGATGATGAAGGCTCGGCCCTCTTTTATAAGTGAGCCACAAGATGACCACTCGAGCACAATGAATGTTCCAGCCTTTCAAATGAACTAATTTGGTCCACCAACTCCAACTCTTCACACATCTTAGTCCGTCTTTCTGCCCGTCTCCTTCCCTCCCTCTCTCCCACTCCTTATTCTACAATTAAACCTAATTTACTCTCTCGATTAATGCACCCTCTCTTAAAAAATTCACATAACATGATGAGTCAGTGGTGCTACAGAATCTCATAGAAACGTGTTGTGGAGGTGAAGAAATAATGTTTTTGATGTTCAGAAACACATTAGACATTTAGCTCTTCATGAAACTACAGAGGACCAGTTTCAAACAACAAGCAAACAGCAGTGGTGTTAACTGTTTAAACTCCTAGGACAGCATGGTCCCAACTGTAGATCAAAGTGATTGTCGCAGTATTTGTTTCTACTCCAGGCCATTTGGCACTGGGAGCAGGCAGAGAACCAATATTCCCTCGGGCCTGAGTTTGCACTGTATGTCATGAAATGCTAATGTGATTCTACTTTAGGGAAGAGTTGAACTGAACAATGCCTGATGCCCTTATGTTAAGAGGAAGGGGAGGAGGACTTTTAATGATAATGATTCTGTATGTCAACATCAGTGATGGATGTCCACCCACATATAAACAGGTGGCATCCTGCAGGCACAGCTATCACAACCTCATCAATAACATGTTTGCTCGCTAATCTTCTGTTTATCTTCTGTTTACTATGAAAACTATGTTTTGAAAAGGGCATTCCTTTAAAATGAGATGGATGTATGGATATATTTTACATGTTCACACAAACCTCATAGTAAATCAGCAGTACAGCCCTGAACGTTCAAACAACATAAACTTGAATTAGTTTAATTAATTTAATTGCCACAGTCAGGCATTGTCACTTTTAAGATGCTAAAGAGCATCAGAGGTCGTTAACGCCAACAGAAGAAATGCATTTGTTGACCTTTAGGCATTTCTGTTGTGTTGCATTCAAAGACTTCTGTAGATGAGCTGAGACCATCAGGGCTTAGCTAAATATGTGTGCGTGCGTGTGTGTGTATGCATGTTTTTTACTGCTGCATCGTTGTTTAATTTTATTTTAGATTTAATATACTTTAATTCATTCCTAACTTAAACCTTTAATTGTTTGAAGGTTATTTTGAGTATAAAGTACATTGCAGTGTTCAGAGCCTCGGGGATTACATTTCTTCATCCACACATAGGTAATACCAATTCAACTTTATTTCACAAAATGAAAATAAACAGTGTAATTGGGGCTTAAAACCTAATGAAATAAAACCAGAAATAACATGCTTTCAGGGCATGTAGTTTAATGACAGTAAAAGCGCTGCAACAGCAATTTGAACTTATTCTGTCTTGTTAAGGCTTTCAAAACACTTTTTTCTCTCAGCACAACAATAAAAGGTGTAATAGAACAGTTGCTCTCAGTGCACAAAATAAACACCAGCCACCAGCCCAATGCTGGCTGGTAGATCTGCTTCATAAATCACCATCCAAAAAAAACAATTGCAATCTATTGAGTGGCTGGTCAAATCTAAACATTCACTAGCCATTTGGACGGTGGAGAAAAAAATGTAATTTTACACCCTGGTTGCTTTGCTAAAAAGGATAAATGGCAGAAAAAGATGTTTGTTTTTAATGTCTTTTTTCACACCACAATCCACTTTCCCCACTTATAATAGACCAAAGCTGACCACTGCAGGTATACATAAACAATGAAAGTACCCGGACAGCAGTTAAAAGAGAGGGGTATTCAGCAGCAGCCAAACTCAGAAGTCCATAGCACCTGATTTTTACAGCGTGTGGTGGAAGATGTATGCAGATTTAACTGTAAGAGCTAAAAATTATGATCTTACTGCGTTTTTTCCTCTGCACAGAGAGAGAGACTCAGATATATTTCAAAACTATCATCACAAGAAGTGGGCTTTTGTGATTAGGGAGACGTTATCACTTTGACTTCTTGGTAATTCAGTTTAAGGATGTCCGCTGCAATGTTGAATATCTAATGCTTTGAACAAAAAACTGAATATCAGTGGCTGGTTGAAGAATGTAGATAAGTCCGATAATATATAAATATATAAACATTATAATCTAACAGTTTTCCAGAGGTATGTGGATTTGCAGATTAAATATTAAGATCAGTAGTTTTCACCCTTTTTTGTTTAATTTGTGCAGTTTGAAAAAGGCTGACTTTATGGCTTATTTGTTCATGATAACACAATCCAAACTGTGGCAAAATGCACCAATTTGACTTGCAATTTCAGAAACAATGTGTTGTTTTTATGTAAATACAATTTCTATTTGTTGGATTTGGGATACTAGTTAAGTGTAGTGTAGCAGATAGTGTGAGTACTGCAATGATATGTGTTACTTTTAGCAACACAAATGTTCCTCTGCACTGTTAGAGTAAGAAAGGAAATAACACAAAATGCCATATGTGCTCTAAATTAAAATGGCTGTGCAGTTGAGAGAAATACAATCTCAGGGGCCATATTTGGAATCAGCCAAAAGCATCTGTAAAACATATGACATAAAAAGACACAGAAATGGAGTTCATTAAGTGATGATAGAACATAAAGCTCAATGGAAACTGAAAGCCTCATTGGTATTAATTAAAGTGTTGCAGCCAAATAGGCCATCTGTTAATGTGACTTTAACTCTGTGGTGGTGGAGTGTACACGCACTATCATGGCGTTAACACAAGGCTTCGGTCCCCTGGGCTGGAGGCAGAGGCTGAGCCAGATGAGTGCCTGATCACACTGCTCAGTGGTCCTCCGGGGACCTGCATGAACACTGAGTTCAATGTGGTCTGAGTTTTAATGTGCAGCCGTCCGTGACTGCTTAGACTGCTTAGAGTGCCTGGACTCCTTACAAACTCCACGTGATTCCATATTAGTCACACCAAATGTGGTGTTGCATTTAAAACAAATTAGGTTTATAAACCTGCGTTCTCATTTTTGTAGTTAATATCACAGAACAGCTGCACATGCCTCAGACAATCAGGACAAATGTTAACCAATCCTGTGAAATATGTGCACAAGGCAAAGAAAGACAAGAAATACTACAGCAGTCTCAGATATGTTGTGTAATCTGACAGAATATACGCTGCAGGCTAGTTATGCCCAACTTTTGAATAATGAATGTGCCAGGCTGAACTCCAAAACTTAAAATCACGATTTTTGCCCCATGTGTGAGCAGACAGCAGGCTGCTCTGTAAAAAATGCTGCTTAAGTCAAGTTCAAGAGAAAACTGGGCCAGTGACTATTAAAAGACAGTATTCTGCTTGACCCCAGACAACTTTGTCAATGGCACTTTTTATTTATTTATCGCCTGAAGACAAATACCAGGGAAGAAATGCCCTGGTATACATACATTAAGTATGAGCTGAAATCAAATATTGAAAATGACCAGATACCTATCATTCAAACTTTTTGGTTTTAAGAATACCTGAATAGGCACCAAAAAAATGGTTGCAAGCAAAAGTATAGTGCCCAAAAAATATGCTGATTCTCAACCAGGGGATTTTTAATTGATGATTTCTGAACATGCTTGAGTTATTTCAGGTACTGGTGAGACATGAAGCCCAGTTTGAGTTTGAGTGTGAAGGCTTATCAGACACCAAATCACTGCACAGCCCTAAGACTGGATTTTTCAACTCTGAAAAGTTATAATGCTGGCTATTTTATCTTTCCTGTAGATATATAGTGTTTAGGTTCTGAAGTAATATGAGGAATGCGTGCTTGCACGTATTTGATTGGCCAACACAGTGCCTTGCTGGATGACGTCACATAGCTGTCAAAATCTGAACCGGGTTCAACTTTTTGACCTTTTTGACCCGTGTGGTGTGTTATTTCTTTGCTGGAGTACTCTGCCACGGCATCCCAGCGGTGTCGACAGAGTGGCCTCATTCAAATGAATGAGAGGGCTGCGTTTTTTCATGGGGTGCTAAATTCAATGTGAATGTGGCCAAACTAAACCCACGCTGGAAGTCACCCCGCGTGCGCTCCCATCTAGGTGTTGTTATATGCTCTGTTAACACACCGTGCATCACAGAGTACACTTTAGTGCAAGGCAGCAGCACCAACTGTAATGATGAGCATTGTCAAAGGTCCCTCAGACTTGAACCTCTCCACACATATACGTCAGTGCAAAAATACATTTCTTTCATACAGAATTTATTGTAAAATAAGAAATTAGGCTATATCTCGTGGCCTTGTTTTCCATTATTTTATAATAGGGATGTCTGTATTTGTAGAATGTATGAGCGTGTGGACCTTGCACACATACAGGATACACACTGTAAACACTGGAAAATATGATATTGGAGAAAGAACCGTTTCAGAAAGTTAATCATTTTGACCACCAAATTCCAGAGAGACATGTCTTGTATTAAAAGAAAGAATGAATTGAATCCTGGGAAGAGATTGGTAGGTAAAAGAAAAATGGAAAGATTATTTCCCCTATGACTTCTACCTCCTCTGTACAGTGTGTCCTGAGAGTAATTTCTGTTTCCCTGTGTATACAACAAAAAATAGTTATTAATTTCTCATCTTCTGCATCCGCTAGAGCCTTGATCTCAGTGTGGCGTGCTGTTGCATTTTTCACCTGCCCAATGGAGAGAAAGGTGCAGATAAGTGGCTGAATGTAATTTGTGGAATCTGCAGTGCTTCTGCTCGCTCTGTTTGATTGCGGTAAACAAACGTCTCTTTCAGTCACCGACAGCTGGACACCAAAGACGCCCCCAGACAGCAAAACAAAGGTGATTTGTAAATTACAGGGCCTTGTTCTAGGTGAATTGCACTCAGTACCCATAAGTGGTGGCAAAGGTTGAGTTATTTGATTTTGGTGGCAGGGTTGTGCCTCTCAATAGAGCACAAGAGAACAAACTTTGAGTTCAAATGCTACTATTGGATGTCATTGCCTATGTTACAACAATGCTTAAGCCCTTTGTATTGTGTCACTACCACTGGCTGAAAGGGTCTCTTGTTTGTGTGTATTTGTTGAAAAACAATTATCCACCTATGAAAGCCTTTACTTAACAGGAACACTTACTGATTGTCCAATAGTAGCATTTTTGCTCGCTTTAGCTGTGTGGCTTGGAATGACAATGGCGGTCAGTCCAACAACACTTTGGTCCAGACTGAAATATCTCAACAAATATTGGATAGATTGCCATGAACTTTTCTACAGACATTCATGTCCCTATACAAGGAAACCCACTCACTTTGACGACCCCCTGAGTTTTCCTTAAGTGCCACCATGAGGCTATCATTTTTGTCTATTAGTGAAATATCTTGACAACTAATGGGCCGACTGCCATGAAATCTCGTACAGGTATCAGTGGTGCTGAGAGAACTAATCTTATTGACTTAACCCCTGACTTTTCCTTAAGCTCCACCACTGGGTTCACTTTTTACATTATTGGATGGATCTTCAGGAAACGGGGTACAGATATAACTTTGATGATCCCTTCACATTTCATCAGGTCAGTATTTCCATTTGTCTAAAACTTTTGTTCATGACCAAATACCTGCAAAACTAATGACATTCCCATCAGACTCAGCTGCACTTTGTTTGGTACTATTTTAGCATTCTAGCATGCTAACACGCTAAACTAAGATGTTAAACATGGTAAACATATTATCTGCTATTTGTCAGTGTGTCAACCTTGCTGACATTAGCATTTAGCTCAAAGCACCAATGTGCCTAAGTGCAGTCTCCCAGAGCTGCTAGCATAGCAAGCTGCTGTACATGTAGAGTCTTATCTTTGTTTAACCTGCCATTGCAGTCATTATGACTAGGACTGACCACTTGCTTTCATTGTGCTGAAAAATGTTTCAGTGATGGAAGCTTTGCTGAAAATGTGGAGGAACAGGGAGCTGGTCTCCTCGTGCTTTCCTCTGCTGACTGCTAAAGGTCAAGGTCAGTTTGAAAGGGCACGAGGTGAGGCCTCAAAGTCTGAGTGGGACTGGGGGGTAACTTGGGCTGTAGACTCCCCTGCTGAGGACCACAGTGGGTGGAGAGCTCTGAATAGCACAAACATGTTTCTGTTCTTTCTAACCAACCCCAGCCTCTGTGAGATGAAAGCAGGGGGATGATGGAAGCAACGTGGCGTGAGGGGGAGTATGAAGCTTCAGAAGAATCGATAACAGTATATTTCTCACTGTTGTGCTGAAATGTGTGATTTTTATTTTCCTTAAATTTTTTGGGGTAAGACGACCAGAGCCATGCATGCACACACACGTGCAACCTTTTCCCTTTTTCTGTTGTACATTGAAATGCGTAGACGTTCCACTTATTTTTTTCCAGGCAGTCGTATCATTTTGCTTGTCATCCCATCTCCTCATGCTTCCACCTATTGTGGAACCAATTTGATCAAAATTCAGTCTTAAACTCACTTTGTATTTTAGCCCCCTCTCTTCATAAAGCATCACCTGCATTGCCTTGGCACAGAGTTAGGGGCTGATCTCAAGAGACGAGAATGGACACCTTGTTCCCTGTCACACTTCAAAATAGGAACCTGGCAGGATGCCACCTGAAAGTGTTTTTTTTTTTTTTGTACCTAAGAACTATACAGCAAGCCTGCAGGCTGTCCTCAAGAGGTTCATCCTTTTCATAGTGAAACAACTTGGTGCAGACTATAGAGCTTGTGGGCTTTTGCTCTCTAATTTGAACCCAGACCACTGCTCTGTGACTACTGAGTGCTGTGAATGAAAGCTACTGTACAGTTGGTGAATAAATGCAGTTGTTTAACATCATAATCTATGTGGAAATGAGCAAGGTACAGATGTTTGTCACAGCAACACTGGGGGAAAAATGATCTACATACCTTAATACTTGCTGTGTATACTTGAAAGATAAGGCCCTGATAACCATACTGATTATTTTACATGAGAAATGCAAATTCAAACACTTGTTTGAAATGGAGGGGACTTTTGTTGGAAAAGGTTGAGGTAGGGTATTTCCCTCGAACCGATGTAATTTGTAGTTAATGTTAGAGTCGTAAAGCGGGAGGAGATATTTCCAGAAGTAAAAGCCCTATTAATTTTCTGCATGGACATTTTGACATTGTGACTGACAGTTGGAGCACTTCCAAGGCCTGGATGGACATGAAATTCACCCAATGTAATGTGAAACGTTAAATAAGACTCCTAAGGTGCATTTTGGTAAAAAAAAAAAAAAAAAAAACATCCAATCACAGAGTTTAAAATTCTGTTAAACACTTGATTTTCAGTGGATTGGAGGGATTGTGACCAAAGTCTCTGGGAATAGCTGAGTTTACGCATCTGATGGCTGGTGAAGAAAAAGGATGTAGAGGTCACCATGACCTGGCTGGTTTTAAAAGAAGAATAGTGTATGGGAAAGCAAATTAAAAATATTCCTTAAAAGACAGACTTCATTTTGATTAAAAGAAACAGTTTGGATAACACAAGTCAAAACCAGTATGCCCAAGGGATGGAATACGTGACGTCCACCACCCAGTGTAGGGTATAAAACACTAACCTTTCTTTGTTAGTTGGATGCTCTTGACACAACACAGTTTACTTCTATTCTGTATTGATGCAAATAAACCTATGTGGATTGAATTTACACTCAGTCTCTGTTGCAGTTTGTGCATTTGTCTTTATCTTAACAATCATTCGTTATTAAGGGTAATCGTACCTCACCTATTTAATTTATTGAAATTATTGTTACATATTTATTAACGATAACCTGTCCAGAAAAAGAAGAAAGAAATTCCACCACACATGCTTTAGAAACTAGACTTTGTACTTCCTTTCCTTTATTCATGCGTACAATATTTGCTGGTTTTCTCATTTAGTGATTAATTGAAGTACACTAGCACAGTGTAAGTCTAAATGAACATGTATCACAATTCAGAACAACCTCACTGGAAGCATCAGGCAGGTCTTATCTGTCCTTAATGTCCTTTCGTTTATGGATCTCACTCTGATTTTCCCCAATTTCTTTTATCTGCATCTCCTCGCCTGCATTCCTCCAGGTGTCCAGACTTTAACAGCAGCCTGCAAACACATCATTATGTGTAACCTATAAATGATGACATTATTGGATATAATCAGTGTGAGGTTGAGCATGACTCGCACTCACACAGGTACACATACACAGACGTGTGCGCACACACTCACATAGTCTATCTTCTGCAGGGCTTTAAAGCTACTGAATTGGCTGATAGGTGTAATTTATGTAATGGCCATAACAGTGTGTTGTATAATAGAGCTCATTTATCATGTTTAAAGGCATCTCCTGACACACTCCATAATGCTGTTTGTTTGTCATTATAAGTAAATATATTTTGGTGTGTCAAAGAAAGTGGTTCATCTCAATTAGGGAATGACGAGGTCTAATCTGGTCCATCGTGGAATACCAGTTGTTAAAGTCCAGTGCAATGGTGAATGTATTTATTTGTTGTTCTGCTTCATCTGAACAGAATTTGACAAGAAACATTCAAATTGTTTTTTTCTTTTTGATTAGAAGAAGCAGAGGATGATCTGATCTTATTAAGTTTACTAAGATTCATGGTCTGATTTTAATGAAAGTTCACTCAGACATGATTCAACAATGTACTGTGATGCATAGGTGTACCCAAATGTAATTTGCCATCTCTGTCGCTCGTGAAATTATCAAGCTCGTAAGATAAACTCTACATGATTAACATTAGAATATAATAATGCAAAAAGAAAACTATTTAGTGATAATGACAAAAATTTAAAAATGTGTTCTTCATATATTTGACCTGTTATAAGATTACCACTGTTTGGCCAAAAAACTGTAAGGTGTAACTAATGGCACGGCCATGTTGTAAGTTAAATCATCTGTGCAATGAATATTTTGGCACACTTCAGGCTCAGCTGGTCAGACTCAGATCATCAGAACTGGCAAATGTTTTGGGTCAGTCTGCGTTGTATCTCATCAGCCTTCCCCTGCGCCTTGAGCCCTGCTAACCTCAGCATAGTAACATACCTCAGCATAGTAACATATGTCTAAATATAACATGGTGCAACAGTAACATACACATGAACAACTTTTCAATGTTAACAGGCTGACATTTTCTGATTTATTTAGAAGTATAAAGCAAATTATAAATCTATTTCAAAGCTGCCCATAAAATATGTACAAAAATATAAAGATATACCAGAGAGACACGAAGCCATCATTATTCTACACATATACAGAATCAAATCTATATCTTAGCTCACATTTCCTTTCTATTACATACTGCTCACACTACAGCTTGCACTTGGGAGGAACTCATAGGAAGGGAGTGATTGGGAGATGAAGAGAGTGAAATGAATTACAAGGTGAGAGACAAAGTCTGGGGTGAAAATCACAGGGACAAGACTATTTATATTTTGTGTTCATTGTGTTCAGACGCACACATCACGTATAGCTGAGCAAAAAGGGAATCAACCTGCATGTAAATAACACAATAAAATAAACTGTTTTCCAGTGGCACAGAATCCCTGCATTATCACCCTCATGGATAATGTCACATATAATTTATTCTACGACTGCCAGGTAGCTCGGGGAAGCTTTGCGTCCTAATATTTAAAACCTATCGCAGCTGAGCAGATGTTTGCCCAGGGAGACAGCAGAGTAAATATTGTTTGTTCAAAGGCCTAGTACATGGTGAGACAAGCACAATCAGATGGTAATAGTCTTAGAATTACCTAAACATACTCCTAAAACTGACATCATAACAAAATCCTTGTCTGGGGGGCAGTTATTCAGCCTCACATTGAGCTGGCTAATGCCTTTGTTACTGATTTGAAATGTGTGCTATAATTGCCAACTGACCTTAACTGACAGTTAAGCTTCAACTGAGTTCTTTCATCTGTGCTATTCAAGTACAACATGCACTATGTAATCAAGACTTACAAGAGACTTACCTGCTCTGACAAACCTATTGTTTCATAAATGTATTTTGGCCTTGATAGTGCTGCACCATACCTGGCTCTTCCAAAATGACAGAATATTAGTAACTAACAGTGATTTTAATTATTACACTGCTCAAACTGCCATCACGAAAATCATTCCCTCTGATGTGTTAGTGTTAAGCTACAGATACTAAATTTGATCTGATCTAATCTGATATGCTAAAAGTTTCGTTACAGTTACAGTCTGAGAATATGATCCACTTCTTATGGCTGACTGTCCACATTGTTATTTGCAAATGATCATATAAGATTTCACGAATTGGATATAATTAACCTACACTTTCTGCATTGAGTTCTGTGGCTAAAGTGTAGCTTCATGTACATACTTACATTAATTATGTTTTTTCAGAAATAAACAGAACGAAATGATTCAGACTAGAAGAAGAATGGAGATGTAGAAATTTAACCACCAATATAGTTTAGTTATAGAATTCCTTCATTGCATCAGTCATCGAAGGAGTAAGGTTGGGCGATAAGGTTGAAATCAATATCCCAATATTATTAGATATGCCAAACGTATGCAAAATTCCATGTAAAATATTCAAATGCACATTCAAAGCAATTAACTGTTATGCATTACATGCGCCCAAATTCCAGATATTTGTCAAACAAACACTTCAGTAGTTTTGTTATGTTTCACTCTTTGTTTTATTGCAGCCATTTGCTAAAATCAAAAAAGTTCATTTTATTTCTCATTAATGTTCACTCAGCACCCCATCTTGACAGAAAAAAACAGAAATGTAAACATTTTTGCAAATTTATTAAAAAAGAAAAACAAAGAGTGAAAAATTTAAAGGGGTCTGAATACTTTCTGTACCCACTGTATATGTATGTACAGAATATAAAAACCAATGTATGCAGACTATATAGACATAATGTGGATCAAATACAGGTTGTGAAACTGAAGAGGCATTGATAAATGTCTTTTTCTTTGGTTCTCCAGATTGAAAGTCTGTAAATTAAGGCATTGTTGCACTATGTATCTCATAGAATACTATACATTATAATAAAAAAGAAACATTTCCATTATTATATACTGTATAAGTGCAAGAGTATCGTATGCACTGTGTTAGAGAAGCAATTCGTTTATATTGTTGTTTGATGGTACTGAATCGGAGATCACCTTTTTCTTAGTGCTCAAAAAAAGTAAAAAGATCCAAGGAGGGCGGGAAGCCCTGTGTTGTTGTTTTTTTAATTTCGGTATGAATTCAATCAGCCCGGGGGCACAGTTTCCTGAACCAACAAGGGAAAACAAAGATGCCTTAATTAGGAGCATCAGAGGATAAAAACTCATTGCTGTTGTGAATGAGCTTTATGGATGCCTGTGGGCGGGGTGTACATCTTTATTAAGCCACTGTGATGAAAATAAAAAGATTTTGTTCCACACTCATCAGACAAGATTGTGTTAATATTCTGTCTAATTACAGACATGCATTACCCAAATATCTCATTGTCATTCAGCAATAAAAGATACAGATATCTGGAAATCTTCGAACCACTTCTATGCTTTTGATAATACATTCTGTGGGGAATTAATTGACAGTCCATTTTTGTGGTGTTTGACGTGAATCAGTTTTTCTAATGTTTAATGCAAAGGCAGTGAAATACTGCTTATCTTGGAAAGTACGCACAAGGTTTACTTTATGATGAAATTACCGGCAACATTTTGTGATACATTTTTTACCTCTGTAGAAGAAACTCAGTGATATTTTGCATACATGCCAGATAAAATGATAGTTCTTTTTCTTCTATTTTCTCACTGCATTAGTGGACCCAAAGGCGAGCTGGTGTTTCAAGCTAGTTTGTTGCATTTTAGTTTTATTAAATTCCAGTGGATCAGTGAATAAATAAGAATTTCAAGTAGGATTAATTCTGTTTTTTTTTCATAAAGCCACCATTGTTTGTGTTGTTCAAGTATGATGTTCTCGTTGCTTTGAGTACACGTATTTCTGTTCTCTCATTACTTTTGTCCCTCGTGAAAACAAACTAAGCAACTTGTACTGTTTTCATTTAATTAGATTCTATTTTTTGTCTGTAGACTTTAATTAAAATATCTTACCAAAGGACCCCTTCTGTTTTGCAGAATTTTTTGGGGGGCGTGCTTTAGTAGAGTGAAATAGAAGCGTCTGATATAATCCTGTTAAGACTAGGCTGTTAGCACTTATCTTTTATCTTGATTGATGTATAATTAGCTTTCCTCTCAAATGTTAACTTGTTACAGTTTTGCATTACTGTCTAATGACACCTTTACTAAGGCTTAATGTATGCTTGGTCACTCTTAACAGATGTCTCTCACCAAAAGATGATTTGTCATACCTCGCCCCGCATTTATAACGAAGAGACAGACAGCACAGGGACAGTGATGAAACAGAGTGATCACACAGTTCCCACTGTGCTGCTTCTGGCTGTCAGACAACGTGGAGAGGACTCAAGAGCACACAACAGGTATAGCTTCTTTTAAGATAGTTTAATGGCAAAAGTAACAAACGCAATGGGCTGTGCAGAAACAACAACAAAGACAGTCCGAGGTAAAAAAAAATAAAGAAAATAAACTCAAGCAGCGAGGCAGAGGGTACAGGCAAGGGTTGGGCTGAAATCCAGGTCATCTTTGAAGCAAGGCAAAGTCACGATCCAAAAACAGGGCTTAAAAAATGGCTTGAGAGCTCGTTATGAACCCAAGACAATCTGGCAAAGAACAAATGGAGTGGACCGGTGTATAAACAGAAGTGGCTGACGTGAGAGTCGGGCAGGTGTGTACTGAGGAGCAGGCCTGGATAATCACACATGACGACAAGAAGAATTTCAAAATAAAACAGGAAACAGACTAATGGGAGTGACACTGGCATGACTTATGTAGTTTCAGTCACAGATGAGCATAGACATCAATAAAAATTCATTGAGCAAATATATATTTGTACTAGTCATACTTTTCAGCATCTTTACCAACATTGTTTTAGGAAATAATAAGCGTTACCATGGCAATGACATGTCCATTAACTCTGATGCTACCCATGTTGTTACCAAAATTCAACATGTACATGACAGCAACGACTATTTCTGTCAACGTTCAACTGTTTTTAACAAACCTGGAGACTTAATAACAAGACTTAAGACATAATGTTACCGGGTTTCACTTCATGTGGATGGTGAAACCTTTAACTATAACATTTTTACGTTTTAGTTTTACTTGACTCAGAAGTAACACATACTAGCTAGTTCAATGCTAACACTCAACTTAACGTAAACTGGAGTTACTGTATATGGGGTTGTTGAATCGGTGTTTAGATGCATTGGAGTTGCTGCATCAGTAATCAGTTAAAGGCAAAACACATACTCTGTGGCCATATAACTGCAACAAGTCCGCCAAATTAAACCACAATATGCGTTGTTTTTCTGTGCCCTCTTGAGCGACACATTGAAATGTTTTCTGATCTGATGCCCCTTATCGACAGGGCGACATCATTTGTCTGTGCCAGTACAAATCATTGTTGAAAAGTAAATAAACGTTTATTGATATAAGAATTTAATGGTTAAAGTTTTCTTGGCTTTAGACACAAAAACAACTTGGGTAGGTGTAGGGAAAGATCGTTGTTTGGGTTCAGATAAGTACTTTGTTAAGGTTAGAGAAACATTGTGATTTGGTTTGAAGTGTCATGACTACATCAAGGTTATGAAAACTGCGTCACCATGGTGACAATACTAAACGTGTTTAAGGTTCAGTAACAATTGTGGTCGTGCCTTTAGAAACAAGCGTTGACAAGGTCTCTTGTGTGTTCAAAAGCAAGTGAACACAAAGTTAGTGACAAAAGGAGGTGATGTGTCATCTATCCACATGTGTACTGTCTAGAAGTTTCTCATTTAAGGCTTTGTGTTTGCCATCACCCCACTGTGAGCGACCCCTGTGCTCCACGACACATTTGAGACCAATCACGCTCTACTTGCCGCGTCACAAATATCACATTTGTATCCATCTCTTCGTGTGGACTCCTGAAGTGGGATGCCACTCCTCTCGAGTGATACAACAGTAGCTCCTTGGGTCTCCTGAGCCTTTCTGGCAGCCTACTTTCTCCTCTAACCTATTTAGGAGGCTTTTTAAAAAGATCCCAAAGAAGGCCTTTTCATTTTCTGTTCTCATCTCACGCTCTCTAATGGAGAGACAGCTGATTGGACATTGGACGATAGGGAGGAGGGATAGGGAGAGGGATACACCGCAAGTGAAGATAAGACATGTGGGAAGTATGTGATTGGACAGCAAGAATGTAAATGCCACAGCAGTGGCTCTCTACTAGGAATGGTGTCAGCCAACTCGCGGTCAAATGAGTGGTGAAATAAACGTCACTCTCACTTTGTATTAAGTCAAAATGGTTCAGCAGCATTGTTCTGATGTTGCCTCAGTTTGCTAACAATGATCAATAATAGCAACACTAATATACACCTCTCCATCAGGCATTCAACAAACTCTTCTTGCTCACTAAACCAGATGTCTTATTATCTGTAAAGCTGCTTTCTACCGCTAAATCTTGGCAGTTTGACACACTTTCCGTTTGCGGCATTGTGGGTTTTAATCAGCCAACAGTCTTGCTCACATCTCACAGTGATTATTTTGCTCTTTTTATAGCCTGTTAATAAAGAATGTTACAGCTTTCTTTTTTTTTTTTTTATCCTCGGTTTAGGTTTGTTGAGATGGTCCTTGGTTGTGTTCAGAACCTTGTATTTAGAAGATGAAATGTTCTTGAGCAGCTGTTTGGAGAGACTTGTCCAGAAGGGTGGCTGTAATCCAGTAAACCACTCGGCACACTTCTTACTCGCTAGTTATCAGCTGCATCTGATTGACCATCTGTGGCGGATAACAGGTCCCTGCTCTCTGACTCGCATCATATAATTTTTTATTTTTTTTTTGCTGCCAATACTTCTCTGCCCTGTGACTCGTCTGTGTTGTGTTTATCTTGTATGAATGCAGCTTCAGTGTCTGTCTGGCAGTGTTACAAAATTAGTATTTTGAAAGAGAAGCTTGATCATTCAAACTTGAAACTGGGGGAATAACACATTTATATCTTCATACTCAGAGAGAGTAGATAATAGGATGTTCTTTTGAACAGTCCCATTGCAGCCTGTTTAGGAAAGTAGAGGAAGGTTGTTGGTTTAAAAGGTTTTAAAATTGGCTCAGAAAAGAGTGAAGTGAATGTGTAACTCACTTCCGTCTCTTGAGACGTACAGCTAAAGTAGCCTTGAGCAAGGCACACAACTGTCCTCCTGGAGTTAATCGTATGTGCACTTGTGTGCTAGACAAACTCTTATATACTATATACTAAAAAAATAAAACAGATAAACTGGAATGCACTTGCTACTCTCCACCATAACAAGGAAATATCTGTTACCATGGATACTAATAGATGCCACAGTTGTTCAGCTGTTTACTGCACTGTATGTTATATTATGTATTGCTTTTCTTGTAAATGCATACTGTCCACAAAACAAATGCGTAAAAAGACTGTAGGAAGGAAAATGTTGGTCGGTTTGTCTATCGGGCCAACACACTAGTGATCTATCAACAACTGTTGATGGATTACCATAAAATTTGGTATTGATGTTGATGATACTCACAGCATGAATCTTTACTACTTTGGTGATAATCTGACCTTTTTCTTTGTTTTTAGTGAAATGTCCCAGAAACTCTTGGGTGAATTGCCATGAAATTTGGTATAGACATTCATGTCCTCCTCAGGATTTGGGATCTCATTGTATAACGGTATATCGCTGCCAAAAAGCGCGTGCGCAAATTAGATGCTCGCGCGCATATATTATTTCTGCAAGCGCTTAAACAGCACTAAAAGTGCGAAAAGCACAGAAAAACTATGCTTTTCACTCGCGCGAGCACCATCACTGCTCTCCTGCTCGCGAAACTTTCACCTGCTCGCGAGGAGTTTTTCTTTTTGTCAGTACATGGGCGGAGCCAGGCAGTCATTGATTACCTAAATATGATTGGTCACAGCCTTTTAGGATCGGACGCTGGCTTCGTATTGGCTCAGTGCAAAAGAAAGAAGCCAGATAGATGGCTGCTTTCAGGGTTTGTACAATGTCTTGAAATATTTTTTAAAAATACATAATACATAATCTGGTGTTTCATTATACACACAAACACTCAAGTAAACCAAAAATCTAATCCGCCCACATACTGACAAAAAGAAAAACTCCCTGCGAGCAAGCAGGTGAAAGTTTCGCGAGCAGGGGAGCAGTGATGGTGCTCGGGCGTGACTTCAGATGCTGCGCGCGCGAAAAGCATAGTTTTCTCATCGCGAGCTGCAATATTGCTCGCGAGTGCTGTTTAAGCGCTCGCAGAAATAATATAGCATCTCATTTGTGCACAAGCTTTTTGGCAGCGATATGACGCCATACATTAGCCACAGCTGTACTTTGTGTTTAATGCCAATGAACAAATGTTAGCATGCCTAACACGCTACACTTAGATGGTAAACATTGTAAACATTACACCTGCTAGCAACTAGCAAGTGCAACTCTGCCTATCTACAGCCTCACAGGGTCCCTAGCGTGGTCGTAAACTCTCAGCCTTGTTCTATAATGGCCTGATGTTAACGTTAATTGTGTGGCATTCCATCACACCATGGTAGAGGAAAGTACCATTTGATAAAGAGCTCCTTCCACTGGATACACCCCTGGTGACAGAGATTAGGGACAGGAGGAAGAGAAGCAGAGCTCAAGCCAGGACGAGAAACTAATTGGCTGTGGGTTAAATCATTGGCTGCAGTTACGGCTCCTCTTGTCCAACATTACACTCACCAGATGTCACATATTCTCATGTTGGAAAGTTCACAGTGAAGTCAATTACAAGGTAGAGTCCATAATAACTCACCTGTGGGGATATTTCCTAACTATACAGTATAAAGGTGGAGATGTCACCTGTGTGTATGCACTATTATACAAGAATAATCATTGGGAACGTTTTTTCCTTTAAATAATGTATTTATTGAAGAAGAAAAAAACGGAGAATTACTTTCACAGCGACACTGAAGACCAATTTTAGTCTTTACACTTTTAATGCTATCAAGTCCCCAGCTATTGAGCAAATAAGCTGGGTAATTCTTATGGAGGCTGCAGTGTGCCTTTGAGTGGGATGACATTATACAAAGGAGACCTCTAACAATGGGTCTGATTCATCAAGCAAGGTGAAGAAGTTTTGTACAGAAAGGATTTGAAGTAAAATACATCTGAAATACAAAGGTTCCTGATTAAAATGCTTCACGAGTCTTTGCAAACATTTGGTCAGTTTTTACTCAGTATTTCATCATTTCCAAACACTCTAAACACGCCAAAATGTTAATTATTCAGCTCGGATAAGTCTGTCTGCCTTTCTCTGCAGTCATATAGTCCAACACCGTAAATCCTCAGTTCACAGTGAGGAAAAAATGCGGTTTACAACAAAGCCTATTGAATGATGCAGTGTTTTATAGCTGTGTTTATAATTGACCCTGGCAATAATATGTTAGTGTCTGCATCAATTGGAATGCAAGGTTTAGCTGGCTTAATGTTTCACTGTAGTCTTTTTGGCACAATAAAAAAAAAAAGTCGATAGCCATCACGTTGCCTTGCTCAGCACTGATACACTGATCCTGAATGTTCTGCTGCCCCAGCACTTCTCTGAGCTGCAAAAGCTCCTACATCTGTGCAGAGGAGTGAAACACAAAAGGCAAATATGAATTTCCTGTCACATCCTCAGGACACTATGCTTCATTACCTCAGAAGATTGTGTAGCTGAAATTGTCAATGAAACCTGTCTGACAGCATATAGAGAAACTCCAAGAGGAAGCCCGGGCAGCTTTGACAAACAGAAGGAAAGAAAAGAGAGCAATAATTCAAAGCAATAATCCATGAGGGTAGAGGGAAAATGGAAATACATGCAATATTATACTGGTTTTAAATTGTTGGACTAACTTTTGGATCATTTGATTACCAGACTTTGGCTCTTATGCAAGAACAATTTTCTATTCTTATCCTTAATCTCTTACTTTTGAGATTTTCTGTGAAGTGTGTCGAATTCAGCAAACCCTCACAGTAACTTCACGAATTTGCTTTTTACTTATTATATATAATTTTTTTTTACTTACTATATTTATTTGACAAATATAGAGGAGACAGGGGAGGACAGTGGCTGAACTGGGCAGCTTGAGTACACTGGAGCTGCATGAATCAAAAGCAGGGATTTGAAAAGGACAAAGCATGCTTAGAAAACATTCCCTGGGTAAATAAAGGTTAAGAAAAATAGCCTTTATTCACTGGATTTTCTGCTATTGTGCAGCTGTTGGTCTCTCATACATCATCCAACAATGAACCTTGGTTGAACTTGCTTTATTCATGCTTTTAAATAAATTCACTATTGTTTCAGTCATTTCCTGACATGCCCTCTGTGGCAGGTTACTTTGCCCTTGATGTTAACTCCCTGTTGAGATAGACCAGCCTCTAATTTAAACAGGAGCTCACATAAGTCATGATGGATGGTGCTTTCTTTCCAGTGGCAGCAGGTCACACAAACTAATATCCCGCGTCCCTCACACGCCTTTTTGTGTGTAATAACAGACATCAGGTTGTTTCTTTTCCTACTGGTTTATCCCGTCCAGCCACCTCGTTTTTTTCTTCCCTCTTGTTTCCATTGTTATCACCCCCCGCTCCTGCTTCCCTTCTGTGGCAGAACAGAAAGTTGAGATTGTGTGTAAACATCAGTACAGCAGGTTGTGTACCCTTGCAGTCCCCATGGAAAGATGGTCAGGTCAGCCATTGCTCATGTTCACTTTTTTGGAGGTTTGAGTAGAGCAGATTGGTTTCTGTGTTGGCTCTGCGCTGATGAGAGGAAAAGAGAGGGTCAAAAATGTGTCGTGAAGTGTGAAAGAGAGCAACAAACAAGACCACAGTGGTGCTGCAGGGAGGTGTTAGACCTGTGAACGCTGCTCTAGCTGTGGGGGAAGGGAAGTGTGTGAACTGATGTTTAATTTTACTCAAATTCAAACTTGACAGCAGCTTTCAAAAAGAACCTTAAAATTCACGACTTTCAAGACATTGTGACACTCACTCTAATAAACCTACTGAACACTAAGTACCCAACGTTAAGGGTCAAGAAAAGTTAGCAACTAGCTGGTGAACAAAGTTAAAGAGCTAAAGGGCCAAATATTTTCCTCATTGTGTTGTTTAAATCACCACGATGACTAACGTGAGTCTAATCATTCGGAATCAGGATTATTGCCAAGTAGGTTTACACATGAATGGGTGCATAACAATAAACATAGTACATAGAGTAGAAATTTGACAATCGACAATAAGATGTGAAAATAACTTGTAAATATTTTCAGTACATATATGGTCATGTTCATGTAACTTCATAGTAGCAGCAGTCTGTGGAACGTCTGCAGTGCTAGCATGCATAACAGTGATAAAAGGTTTAAACTGAATTAATGTTTTTGTAAATGCACAGCACTTACCCGTGT
>JAVQJD010031662.1:0-14873 GCA_036023655.1 Nannoperca australis | reverse complement strand
AGGTGTGCCTTAGGCTGGCCACAATAAAAGGCCACTCTAAAATGTGCAGTTTTATCACACAGCACGATGCCACAGATGTGGCAGGTTTTGAGGGAGCGTGCAGTTGGCAAAGTGTGTTTTTGTTCAGTGTAGTTATCTATTGAGAGTCTACAGCCGTGCTACCTGCTCTGTGAAGCTGAAGGCACAGCGGCGCAGTCAGCTAAATGCTAACATCAACATGCTAGCATACGCACAATGACAATGCTAACATGCTGATTTTTAGCAAATATAATGTTTACCATGTTCACCATCTTAGTTTAGTGTGTTAGCATGCTAACATTTGCTAATTAGCCCTAAATACAAAGTACAAATGGGAATGCCTTTAGTTGCAGGTGTTTGGTCATAAGGTATTGGACAAAGATGGTAATACATCCAATAGATTTTGATTTGATTCAGTGTGGACTACAGTGGTGGACCAACCGACAGACCACATCGCCATCCATTGAGCCGTACCTTTAACATGGCTACAAACAAATAGGCTATGCACAGCAACCTTCCATTTCAATCAAATCACTTTCTTGGTAGCCCAAGAGGCTAGTGTTTTATGGAAAACGGCTGTGCAACCCTGGACGTCAGCAAACAAACAAGTGGACAAGCAGGGAGATTTATATTCCTAGATGCTGATAGTGAGTTAATCACTTCTGTCCAGGAGGAATTAGTACTTTAATCCACATGCCACAGAATGTGGATTAAAGTACCCACATGTCAGATAGAGTCCCTTTTTGGGAGTTTGTCGTGAATAATTAAGCTGTTTGAGTTCATTATCGATACGTTTATCATCATGTAGTTCATGTAAGTAAATCAAGAAAAGGTTGTGTTGTTTTGGCAAAATTATAAACTTGCTGTGTTCCTAATGATGCGTCCCTTTCTTTATATTAAGTTGTGGGGGCTAATAAAGCTACACTCATAAGGCTGAATCACACTTGACTAAACATGAATTCAAGCTGGACCATCCTTTTATTTGTGTTTCACAGCTATTAGACAGTCAATTCATATTGAATGAAAACGTGTGTTTCTTGCATGAGAAGAATAGATCAGAGCTGCCATTTTACACCATACAGTGTATATTACATGTGCATAGTTAGCTTACACATCAGAACCATTTACTAACTGGAGCTGGACCCGCCACCTGTAACTTGTCCTGTGTAAGATACCACTATGCTTCCAGTCTTTGTGTTACTGTGAAACAGAAGTTTTTCTCAACTTCTTCTCAACCTCAAACAATCATATTTTCTAAAATGTCAAGGTACTCTGTTTAGAAAGCAAGCTGCCTTAGATAAGAAACCCGTGACTTTCTAGTTCACCCTGTGGGGAGTCATGGGTGGACACTTCTGTTGGATAACACACACACACACACACACACACACACAATAGAAAGGGAAGGGAAACATGGGAACTGACTGTTTACTTTGCAGACTCACATGATACAGTAGGTCATGTGTCTGCAGGGTTAAGACTCGAGACAGGATTGCAGTTCACTATACAGGATAGCACTGAGAGGCCAAACATGCTTCCACAGACTTGCAGAGTCTCTGACAGGAAGTGCTGAAGTAGTGCTGGAGGCTTGTGGTGGCCCAACGCCTCACAAAGACATTTTATGTTGGTTTTTCAATAAAATGTTTCATCTGTGTTTTGTAGCTCAACATGGGTGAAGTAACGTTACCCTAAACAAAGACTGAATCTGTTTGTGCAGTCCATTAGACAGCAGCTTCTTACAGTGTAAACAGTTGTCCATGTTGTTGTTCATGTTGTTGTCCATGTGTATGCTGACTGTTTATAATAGTGAGGCTGTATGCACTAATCTGACTCTGCTATAAAAGTGAGTGTTTTCACTTTTACAATGAAAACAAATCAGACAATTTACCTAATAGTTACAACTTACTCCAAATACTTCTTTCATTTTTGAACTTTTACAGCAAGGTTCAGTACCTGTAAGAACTTGAGTCGCTCCAGGAAGTCGTTGACGTAGCTCCCCAGCGGTTTGAGGCTGGGGTAGGATTTCTTCATCCACATGCCTGGGATACGTCCCTTCAAGATGCTGTTAACCACCTCCTCCAGCTCTGCAGACATCACCACCAGCCCCTGCGCGCACACACACACACACACACACACACACACACACACACAGAAACAAACATATTCATCCACACTCAAAATCTTTACTAGAAAAATGTGTTCGAGTCCTGTTCTAACACTGGATTGAATATGAGAGAAATTCAAGCTTGCCACTTAAAAACGTCTGGAGATAGGTGGCAGACAGGCACATAATGGGAACTCCTATCGCTCTGCAGGGGGCCTTTGATACCAGTATGAAAGATGATGTGCTCATTCCCCTTCCTGACTCTTCGTGCTTTCTCAAATTCAATCCCGTGAGACTGGTGCATCTCAGAGGGAGAGGACATGGTTTCTTTTGTTTTTGCGGTGTAATTAGGCATGCAATGCTACACTTATTCATCCACATATATTCAGATGTCGATCTGATCTGTTTGGTCTTTAGTTCGAGACACTGAACTAAATACTCCTTCTATGGACTAAATAATTACAGTCTGAGTAGTCTAATGCAGTCTAATTGACAAACCTTTGGAAATACAAATGCAGTCATTTCTTTGCCTCAGGATGTTATGGCCTTATGTCGACACCTTCACTTTTCCAAGTGTCTCTTAGTGGCAATTTGAAATGAAAAAAAAATTGAATGAATGAAACACTGATTAAATGAAGGTTTGAAGATAGCTATATTTGCTAAGTATGCTTAATTGTCAGGGATTTTAGCTCATCACACGCAGCAGTAGTGATTACTGCCAACTACTAAGGCTCCCTTACTACTTTAGCACCCTCCCTCTTGTTTTTTTTATGGATCCAATGACTGCAAACCCACAACCCAAGTTTCAAACTACATCTTTATATACACATGTCCAAAGTTTTAGCGATGCTAGCAGCGTGGCTCTGGGGATGGTAATGTGAGCTGGAACAGACATTCAGGGTGCAGAGAGGATGAACACTAATGACTTTGGTGATCTCCTGACGTTCCCATCAGCCTCAGCTGTACTTTGGGGTTTTATCAAATGTTAGCATGCTTACATGCTGAGCTGGCAATGTGGTCTATCAGTCAGTCTGCTACTTTGGTCCAGACTGAAATATGTCAACAACTATTGGATGGATTGCCATCTTTGTCCATTACTTCACAACCAAACACCTGCATAACTAAAGACATCTTTGTATGGAGTGTATTTAGTGATAATTAGAACATGTTAGCATGCTAACACGCTAAACTAAGATGGTGGACATGGTAAACATAATCATGAGAATGTTAACGTGGACGTTGTGAGCATGTTCACATGTTGAGTTTAGCATTTAGCTCAAAGCGGTGCTGTGCCTAGGTACAGCCTCAAAGAGCCTCTAGCAAGGTTGTAGTCGATTATACTGTACAGTCTATCGCCTATAGGCAAAAGGAAGTGGTATGAATACATAATGGACATGCAAGAATGGAGATACTGTATCAAGCAGGTTGGGCTCAGTTACAGCTACAGAGTAAAAGAGCACAGAAAGAAGGTCAAGAGCACTAGCTAAGGATTTAGAGATTTAACTGGCTGCTTTATCCCAGTCATTCACACAAGGTCAACAGAAGGTCAAAAACATTTTTATAAGGGTTCTAATGGTTTCATTTTCTCTACAGCTCCTTTCTTTATACCCTTTCCGACTGAATAATCTAATAGCAGTGCTAGTAAGACACAAAATACAGTAACATAGTGTACATTGATTTCCAGGGGGAAGCAGTTTATTGTATGTATGGTGATTCATTTCCCTAAACTTTCACAATTGTGAAACAAAACAATGTGTTTCATTAGAACAGAAAATGATGGTGTTAGATTAGTGCATCTGGAGTGTTGAATCCGTACAGTATCTGATTTCTGAAGATGCAATATCAGAGATTCCCCCTGTAATCATTCAGCAGAGGTGTGCCTCCGCTCATGAAGTATTGCTTTCACTGCACAGAAATGTAAAATCAATGATGATTGATCATTTGACCTCACACTTTATATAAAACAAACACATTTTGTGTAATTACAGTGCATCTGGCCCCAATAAGGATCCCTGAAAATGGGACCAGGACTGAGTTCACAGGCAAACTCCTAGCCCTGAATGCTCACATTAACTTGAGGGGATTGTTTTTTACATCCAACCCAGTCTCTACCAGCTCCTCCCACGTACCTTTATGGCCTTCTGAATGTTGACACAGGAGTTTCGGATGGTGGAGAGCAGGTTGTTGAAGCGGCCCATCTCCTGCACCAGCACTGTGTTCATGCTCTGATTGTAGCTGGTGGGAAAGCGCCTCATCGCTGCCTCCAAGTCAAAGTCTCTAGGCAGCTTGCTCAGGATGTCAGCTGCCACATCAAAGACCATGTCATCTGAGGATTTGGCGTCTCCGCCCGAAGAGCGGGACTGATCAGAGACACACAGAGCGACAGAGGACAGATGAGAAGGGGAGGCAGGACTTGTGGCTCAGATTGGTTTGACAGTTCATCGTTTTCTGGGAAAATTATCTTTTGCTGTCTTTGGTTTGTCTAATTACGTATTCCCTTTTTGGGACTCATAGCAATGGTGGTATTTTGATCCTGAAAAGACCCTGATGTTAAGAGCTTCCGACTTCTGTCTTGACTTTGCTTATATTTCATCATATTTGTGCCAGATTGATTTAGATTCATGTTTTTAAAAGGACACAAAATAACACAGAGTATGAGTCATCTGATTTACCTCTTCCCTTTCTTAATTTGACATTTGTACCACTGTAACACCACCGATGATGAGATCCTACACATGCACACGCACACACACGCACACGCACACGCACACGCACACAGAGCCTCTTAAGATGGAAGACGTCACAACATTTCCTCCAATTTCTCCCACACAGAAATTTGACACAATCCTATCAACAATTCTAATAATCATCAATTATGTTGATGATCATTCACTCTAATGTGTGATTCTTCCACTTTCCTCTCTGCCCAACGTGTACCATTTACCTATTTGATGCTCAGTCACTAGCCAGCAGTAATGGATAATCATTGGCTAATGGCATTGGGGTTACAGTAGGGGAATGACAAATAGCTGTTTCATTCCATGTGAAGCGTCCCCCTGTTCCGTCATTGAGACTGATGAGAGCGTATTAAATGCTAATAAAGTCCACACATGACTGAAGCCATTATTAATCTTGTTGAAAGGAGTTTATATGAATAAATGTCAGACTCCATTGAGTTCTAATTTTAAGTCTAGAAGCGGCAATGGAAATCAGATTCTATTTGTTTGTAGCAAGCCAGGTAAAAATCCTTTTGGTGTTTGTGACAGCATATGGACACTGTAATTTTGTAGCTTAAAGAGATCAGATCCGAGGGATTAGAATGTATAGGATGCATATAGAGTATGTATAAGTGTACACATGTGGCACACTGGTCTGGTTCTGTATGTAGATCACTTGCACTTGTTTAAGTTAAGTTAAGTTAAGTTTAATTCCCATAGGAATTCAGACAAGTTTTGGAAAAGTAAGAAATCCTACTAAGTGAGAGGCACCCGCCCTGCAACTTAAAATAAAGAAATGGATATGGGGATAAATAAATATCCCTTTTCACTTTGTAAGAGAAGCCGAACTTCTGTCGCCTCCAAGTAGGTCTTGATGTGAAATGTCTTTGATTTTGATTCGGTTCGCAGTCAGCATTGCTTGGAGCTGGGAAGTGGTAAGATGTAATCCTCAACGAGTTAACTTAGTCTAACTCTACAGAGCGGAGATATAATGATGTGGGATCACACTGCGCCGCCAAAGCCACTGTCAGTCACACTGTGTATCTGCAGTGTCAAAGGACACTTTGAGAAGTCTCTCTACAAATAAATGAAATATTTATTTCTATTTTTCCTCTTCAATTAATGTTGCATAGTGCATTTTAATGGAGGGCGATAAAATATTTAATGCCAGGACAGATACTTATAAAAGTCGGTGGAAACTCGGGGGAAGCATAGTGATGCTGTCTGCGTTTATGTGAGACAGTATTTTAGTGTCTAGCTGCCTGATGTGTGCACTCCACTTGTTTTTGTGTGTATGGGTGAGAGTGTGATAAACACTATCTAGCAGCTGAGGAGTGACATTTTCAACTGAGCATCTGGGATGTTAGCCAAGAAGGGGAGCATTGGTTTGGGAAGCGACCCAGGGCTGCTCCACCTGTAACCACGCCAGGCCACAGTTCTTCAAACATTTATGTTTGTCGGTTTGATGTTCATTTAACGGCATGATAATGAATTCAGAAAGACATTACTGCTTGAAATTCTGGCCCCTCTGTGTGTTTTAGAACTTATTAGTTAGTTACTAGTTATTTACTTCCTGACTGGCGGCTATTTAACATGATAGTTGTTTCACATGTCCAGGTGGATTTACCTGTGTAAGCAAGACGCTGTCAAACAATAGCTGTGTCTCAGCCTGATCCTTGGTGATATCTGCATTGGCGTTCATTCCAAAAATCTCCGGTGACGGGTTGAGAGGCAGCGACTTGGTGTATTCTATGTAGCTATTGTACTGCGGCAGAAATGTGGAAAACAAGAGGGAGAGAAGTGGAGTGAAGTAAGAGGACAATTTTTAACGCAACATCAGGAAACATCTCGACTAATAACACTCATTGAAAAACAAGTCGGCTCCTTAGATTGCTGACATTTATTATAATGACTATGTAAATGTGACTTCATGAATAAAAGATGTGGTTGGAGGGTGGGGGGTGCAGCACTGGAGAACCAAATGCCAAATAAAATGGAGCGCGCCATAGATTGCACTTGTGTTAACAAATATATCAGCCCTCGCTGATGGTGGCTGCCTGCTGTGCCTTGTTACACACATTTTATCTCCTAATGACTTTTTAAAGGTAGCTCAACAACAGTACTAAGCAAGTGCAAGTTCTCTAATATGCTAAACACATTAAAGTGAGTTTAACTTTTCTAGAGTTTTTAAGACATTAATACTCCAGGCACCAGCTGACGGGTGCTGATGGGTACAAGCCAAGGAGCTGTTGCAGCCCTGCTGTCCTGACTAAAGGAAAGCCACATGATTGGATGATATTTAAATAAGACTTTATATTTATATTAAGACAAGATGCTGCGTAAACATATACATGCTGTAGGGTACCATATATCAAAAGGTTCAAACTATCTCGAATGCAAGAAAAACACAGTGTGTGTGAATATGTAGGTTAGTGTATAATAAACACTTGATGCAAAAAAGAAAGTGGAGGGCCACAATACCTGCATTTATTAGAGGATGAAAGTAAAAAAATGTTCCTCTTGTGGTGAATCTGCAGCCTGTTTTAATGTGACTGAATGAGTGAGTGAGTTATAAGTGAGCCCAGTGGAGCGCTTTGCATCTAAAAACAGACTTTGCTCAACTCTTTAAGAAATACTGTACTAATAATGTGGAATTTCATAATCTCTGTAAATCTTGTATGCATGGTTTGTGCTTGCAGCCAAATCTAAGCTAAAGGTGTGATTTATAAAAGCCCCTTCTTGGTGCTGAAACTGGCTTTTCTGTTCCTTACATCTTCCTCATCCGGTGCATAGTAGAGCCCACTGGGATCAAACTTGTAGTCGGGGTCCTCGATGACCTTTGAGGTGTAGAAGATAGAGAGAATCGTGCGCAGGGTCCGTCTGTCCCAGTCATCTGTCACACGGCCGCCATAGTTACACTCACCAGTCATGTAGCGGATGGCATCAAATGGCACTTCCTGCCGGAAAAAATAAATTATACCTAAGAATAACCACGTGTTATGATTGCACAGTTTAAGAGAAGATGAACAATGAGAAGGCACAGGATGTAAATGTGTGTGTACATTCTTCTAAGACTTGGAATGGAAATTGACGAAAAATTTGGTGAAAGGGTGGCCTTTGTGGCCTATGTGGCATTTTCTGGAGGAGAAATTCACTTACAAATTCAGTGGGCAACACTTACAAGATGAAAATGTCACTGCGTCCAAAAAAAGGTACCCTCTGTAGTTTTTTTCTGCCACTTTTTCTCAGCCACAGCGTAGGAACTGGGAATAGTGGAGGGTTGGAGTGTTATCGGTTTGTTGATAAAATGTCAAGAGGGTTTTTGAATATGGTTGATGAAAGCGGATCCTTGAGTGAAGAGGCACGCACTTGTAAAAGCCAGAATGTCTATTCTGGGCTTAGATACGTAGGAGTGCATAGTGTATATGCATCTGCATGTGACAATCAGAGTTTTATTTTGTGCCCAAGATATATAGTCAGTTCATGAGAGTGTATGTACATTATGCATGTGGTAGTATGCACTAGCCTGCATCCCACACTGTATGGCATTTAGTAATTGGGGAAACATTTCATAGTGTTACTGATAACTAACTTCAACTGAGTTACAGAAAACAATCCTATAATTCATTTAAGAAATATAAAAATAATCCATGAAAGGAAAAAATGACCTGGTACTGTTCAAGGAACATGTGTAGCTGCTGTACAGAGATCCGGAGGTCAGTCTCATTGAACTCGTATGGAATGTTCCAGCCTAAAGGTCCAAACTTCCTCCTCTCCTGGGTCAGGGCGTGGAAGAAACACAGGCCGTACAGCAGTTTCTTGAACACAGACTGAGAGGTGGACAGGCATAAATGGAAGGCGTGATCTTGTATAAACAATGAGATAAATAGCGGTGGTCGTTTAGTATTTCCACAGCTAAAACAAACACTCTGAAATGCACAGAGGGGGTGAAAACACCCACTGGTGTAGGCATGATAGATATTCATAGAAAGCCACCTGGGCATACACAGGAGACTTGCACGCACACACTGACCGGCTTGCTGCAGCTGCCGAAAAACTCCGGGTCAGAGATGGGGTCCATTAAAAAGGAACGTGCAATGTTGGCGCGGAGGCCCTTCGGAGCCTCATTGGTCATCTTCACCCCATTTTGAAGCACCGCCACGGGGAAGGTGGGAGACGGGTAGCTAGTCAGCCAGAGCCTGAAGTCTGGGTGGGTAGTGTCTGGGTTCAGCTCCTGCTCACAGCCACAAACACCAAGTAAAAGAATTACATGTATTGGAAGACAATGTGCAAACAGTGCACTGTTCCCATCTGGTGTTTAGAAAGTGTGTGTGTTAGTGAGTTCTGACCTCACAGACTCTCTCCAGTGTAGACATCCAAGATGTGGCCAAGTGGCAGTTCTGCAGAACCACCCAGGTGCCCTCTTTAATGCCCGTCTGAATCATACGCATAGCAATAGGACCCTGGCCTTGGCCCAGAGAGAGGGAAGTCAGCTTGTTACCCATAAAGCCCTAAAGGATAAGAACAGCCGTGCACACACACACACTCACTCACTTATGTAGCTGCTTTTTGACCGAGAAGGTAGCTGAAATACTTGTCAGTGCTTTTAAGACCTGTGTGGGAGCCTGGGAAACGTCTCCTTTCATTTTGAGTTTGAGCACACAGCAGGCTTCAAAGCTGCTGGATTTCCCAGGTGTTTCAGTACCTTTTCATCTCCGAACTTGAGCAACGCAGCCATGGGGTCTGAGCCGGGGGAGAGGATGAAGATGAGGGGGGCACAGCAGTGGCTGTCAACGAAGGCCTTGCTCAGGTCGAAGGGTGGCGCTTCGATGAAGGGACGACCCAAGCTGTTGGAAACAAATTCCTGTACCATAGGAATAACCTGTGGGACACATACATGGAATGTATTTACTTTGTGTGTGTATAAAGGTAGTGCTCATAATCTGATGCATTTCCCTACACTTCCCATTACAATGTCATAATTATATCCTACCACCTTTTTGGAAAACAGCATACCTTGTCTGGTCTGAGACAACGGATCACCAGCATCCTCTGAAACTGGCTCAGCTTCTCCTGCCACTCACCAGGGAAGGGCGTCTGATGGGGGTTCTGCAGATATGCACAACATAGCCCATCTTCTGAATATACATAAATATCTCGGAGTTACTTCAGATTCCACACTGGAGAGAATATCTTATAGAAATGCAGTTGCATAAACCTAAATTCCAATGCTAACATTTCACTGACTGGCCTACAATACAACAAGTAAACCAGAGGAATTCCTAAAAAGCTGCACAGATGATGAAATGACAGGAAAGCTCATTGGGTTACTCTTCAGGAAACATGCAGCTAACTTTTCTTGGAGAGGACAAGGGAAGTTTTGGCGTGGGGTTGCATTGTAATGAGCTGTTGTAAGATTAAGCAATGTAATTAAGCAAAAAGAGGGATAATCTGTAATGTGAATGGGGAGGAAAGTAATGTGTAATAGGAGACAGATAAATATGTATAAAAAAACTGGAAAAGGAAAACGTGGACAGAGAAAGAGGTGGGGGAACAGAAAAGCCACTGGGTACTGGGTCAGAGCAATATGTTTGATTAATTCATGGAACAAATATACGAGAGGAAGTGAGCAATGGTAGTGGGAACTTTTGGAATCACCTTCCCCAGGCTGTTTGTCGAGAGACTTCTGGCTATGTGTGCTGGCAGGTGCTTTGAGACGGATACACCTATTTAGGGTCTACTGGGGATTCTCTGTGTGTACAGGGGTGTGTCTGCGTGCGTGTGTGAGCCTGAGAGCCTGCGTGCTTGATTAAACAGCTGTTCTGGCATCAAGATTGAATAAATGTGAATTCCACAACTGGAACAAACTAGATTTAATTAGATAGAAGTGTTGTGACTGATTCTGTTGATTATAAATCAAAGATGGTGTGTGTTTGGGATGTGTATGACAGCAATGAGACATGTGTGCCGCGCACGTTTGTTTGTGTGTGCACCACACGTTGATTAAGCAGCTGTTCTTGCATCTAGATTGCATAGATGTGACTAGCACAACAGGAACAGAAAATATTTAATTAGATAAAACTTCAATTTTAGATTCTTTATAATTCAAAGATGGAGGGATGTAGCATGTGAGCATCATTTACACCTGACAGGCAAACTGCTTTCCTCCCAATTACTTTCTTCCCTGTCCTGTTTGTCTTTACTACATCAAAACTAATAAAACCTATTCCATAAGTCAAAGTTATTTGACATACAATAAGTAAAATAAATAAAGTATAAGCTGTAACTTAAACCTTTGGGGAATCTGGATCACTGAATCAGCAAATAGTTACAAGATAAAGTAAAAACAAATAGCATGTACATTTTAACTGGATTTGAATTCCTACAAAGATTGTAACATAAACAGTCGAGCAGTAGGATCACACAGTAGCAAAAAGACAAATACTATCAATAATGAAAAATGAACATTTTCATATTTGAAAATGTGCAAAATGGAGTATGTAGTATATAAGAATGAAGTAGAAAGTAGTAGAAACAGAACTTCTTGGGAAAACTAAAATGAAGGAAACATAACAGTGAAAATTATGAAATGTAAAACAGTGTAAAGTTAGAGCAGATATACTGAATAAAATGTGCAAAAGGGGATCCCTGGTGTATTGGGCAGATGAAGGGGCTGTGGTGTTTTCAGCCACAGTGCTGCATGAGTGTTGTGGGATCCCACTAAGCTAGCCTGCTGAGCTGCAGGGTGTGCAGAGCTGGCCTGTGGTTTGTGTGCCAAACCTACTGGAAAATAGGGTTAACCTATCCTAACCGTTGTTTTGTTTCTCATCCCTCCCCACACCTCGCTAACACTGTTGTTACTGAGGTGTGCCTGCATTCCACTCAAAGAACTTTACCTCTGTATACTTAACTTCAACGTCATATTTTTGGAAACTCAGAGATGTTTTCTCCATATTCAACCTACTTGGTCGGTCGTAATCTGATTGGGCACACTTTGAAAGGTTGGCAGTGTTACATTTTGAATAATTTAAACCTGAGCTTTAGTAAATTCGAAGCAGTGCATAACACCAATGGTGGCACTGATGCAAGGTTTGCTCTCTCTTCACTAGCAAATCATTGCTGAAGTTGGTGAAGTAGTTGTGCCTATGATTGGGTGTATAGTGTCCACAAACACTGTGTGTTGACAAAATCTCTGGTAAAAAATTTTGTCTATAGACTTTGGTCCTGTGGCTCCTCCAGAATCCAAATGTTCTGGCGGTCTAGATGTGCTATTTTGTGGTTTAACATTGTGTCTGTGCTAAATGTGACACAATTTAAACTGCTAACCACAATCACATTTCCAGCTAGAAGTCAACACGTTTACAGTTTCTACAACAGGACACCAGCCACGCCAGCCACATTAATATGCATATTGACTACATTTGCATTTTGGGAAGATTTACAGATTTTTTTCTCCCTCTAGCACTCTTGGATATTTTGATTTAATGGCGCCTCTCTGTACATGCTGATTTCAAGAAATGTGGGCATTATTCCCAATTGTCTGCTATCACGTATTCAACCATACTGGCCTTTTTAAAAAGAGGAAGAACAGAAAACAACTAGGATTCTCTTCACCATCACTGAAATATATACAGAGAGAGCCCCACCCAGACCGGCCAGTCAGTTTAATGACACTCACTGGGCTGTCGTAGACCTCCTTCCACTCATTCCTGAGGCGAGCCATGTCCTGACGCAGACCTTTGAAACGCTCCATCTCGTCCAACCGGCAAATCTCATCCCAAGACTTCTTGGGGAGCCAGGTGCAGGGATTTGAGTAGGGGTTGTCCAGGCCGACACCACCGGTCAGAAGGAAGCGCCACTCCCCCTCATCCACCTATGACAAAAATTACTGTAATGCAGCTATTGAAGTGTTAACACAGCCGAGGATAAACCAGAACTGGTGATTAAGTGATCTGAAGGTTGACCATCTAAAGCAATATGACTGATTGTGTTTAAATGAGTGCAGTGTGTGTATCTTCCTACCAGCCTGTTGTGCATGAGCAGATTGACACTGAGGCAGAAGGAGAAGAGCAGCTTGTCCTTCTCAAACAGCGACCGGCACACATTGACATATAGTGTGTAAGTAAAGTGGTCTCTCAGGATCTGTAGTCTGAAGAAGATGCACGCAAGCATTTCAATTATCTTGTTCCAAACCAAACTAGTACTAGTCATACATTCTTTTCTTTTTTAACAGTGTTAATGAACAGTGAGCTGAAGCGCTTTTTTCAGCCCTGCTCACCTCTGCTCCAAGTCGTCACTCTTGTCGGAGTTGTCGATGGAGCTGATGAAGAGGTTAATAAACCAGGTGAGGGAGTACTGGTACATGGGCTCGATGTTAGCCAGGTCTGCAATGGAGAAGAACAAGATGGCCGAATGCACTGCGATGGGTGTGTAGCCCATGCGCGTCTTGTCAATCTTCTTCTCCGTCACCTCAGCCACAGCCTGCTTCTCTGTGATTTCATTGGCTAGCACTTTGGAGCAGGAGAGGATCTTGACGGCCGTCTCATCCTCCAGGATGTTGCCCTCAGAAGAAGACAGCACCTCTAAGATTTTGTCCTCAATCTCCTTCAGTTGTCTGACAAAAATACGGCAACAAGTAAACATGTCAGGAAGGAGACATTGTATTTGATTGAATGTATTTGACCTGAGTCTGGTGTGTGCCACTGTACCTTTTGTTTTCTGCTCCCTGCAGGATGAGAGCCTGCTTCTCTTCCTCCAGGTCTGGCCTCTCCCTGGCCACCACAATGCCCAGCAGCTGGTCCTGAATGCCCTTTGGGGTGATCATGAAGTTCAGAAGGGTCACCTACAGCACAGAGGAAGATACACATTGACATACGGTACAGTATGCAGACATGAACAAATGAGTGTGTGTGCATTTAAGTGAGGTACTTTACAGTACAGTGTTGATTATCCTGGCTTCGGAGCTGTTCTCCCTGAGAACCTCCTTTTCAATCAATTCCAATACCCATTCCAGCCATGGTAAAGTACAGGTAGGATGCTTTTACTTTTTTTCACTGGGCTAGTGTTGCAGCTAGAGGAGAAGGTGTGTGTCTTTTACCAGAGCCTTAGTCAACCTGCTCTGCACTTACCCAGGAGTTAAAAGCCTATATCTGCTATCTACTCTCTGCCCTAATAAACGAGTGCACTTCTCGGGACCTAATTCCATTTCTATTGATGCTACGGACCCACTCAGCTGGTGGTAAAGACTCAGAGCTCACATAAATCTCCTGTTTGTCCTTTTCACACATATACCCTCCTTCTTCACTTCCCTTTGTCCCCTGAGCTCCTTAAGGGCTGGTTTACTAGATGCTTGCTCTCTTGTATGTGAAAGTACTGCATTCCAAATAGGGCTTAATGGGAATAATGGAAGCCTCATAGTGTACTGTAAGCAAAAAAAGACTTAAGCAAAAAGGGAGAAAAAGAAGGATTGAGCCAGTTGTGAAAAATGAGTTCAATCTTTCTAATAGCTGCCCATAAAGAGTGGGGCCCCTGCAAATAGATGCTTGAAATGTGATCTTCAGCTTTCCCACCCCTTGCCTTTCTGTAATGCAATTTCCTTTAATGCTCCTTTTCTTGGATTTTTTTTTATTTTTTAGACTGTATTCTATATCAGAGAATAATGATTCACTGTGTTGCCGGGGAGAAAACGTGCTGCTGTTTGAGTGGTATGATGCATTAAGTGGGAACCAATAAGGAAAACTATGGCACATCCAATCTGTAGGAAAGTAAAGTTTTTTTAAAGGAAGGTTAAATAATTTCAAAGTGTAACGAACACTTTGTATACCCAGTTAACCAGAATTAACTGGTGCATGCGCTTATAAGCATGCGCACACCATGCTTTCACCGTGGGGTCTGAATACCCAGTTAACCAGAATTAACTGGTGTGCGCATGCGCTTATAAGTGCGTGCTGCCCGATACGGTTGCTCCGCTCGTCTTACTTGCTCTTTTAAATCTTTTTGTTATTTAACTTTGTACTTATGGGTTTTTTGTTTGGTGT
>JAVQJD010031655.1:0-11329 GCA_036023655.1 Nannoperca australis | reverse complement strand
CTTCTGGGCTTTCAGAAGTAGCTTTCAGCTATTTGCGTTTAAGTGGGGAAGACGTTTTTCTAAATAGACTGAATAGGGTCTGAATACTTATGACCATTTGATATTTCAGTTTTTCTTTTTTAATAAATTTGCAAAAATTTCTATATTTCAGTTTTTTTCTGTCAAGATGGGGTGCTGAGTGTACATTAATGAGAAATAAAATGAACTTTTTCGATTTTAGGAAATGGCTGCAATAAAACAAAGAGTGAAAAATGTAAAGGGGTCTGAATACTTTCCGTACCCACTGTATAAGTTAGTTATGAGATTAAGGCAGTTTGTATTTAAAGCCCTGTTTGCACGGGACTAGTATTTTGTGGAAACCTCTCAGTTACCAGTGAGAAGCTAAAAGCTTCTGATTCCTGTATGTATAATATAAAATGAACAATGTACTATATGAGGAGACTAAAACCTTTGTTTGCTGTGGGGTTATTCTCTTGCCACCTCCTGCTGTGTGTGTTGTGTTCTTATGTGTGGGTTTACCTTTTGCAGGTCGTGTTCTGCATCTTGAACACCAAGTGGTCTTCCACGGTGTATCTGTAGCTTCTTCCCACGCTGGCAGCAACATCCTGGAACTTCTGGTCTGATCCAGGACGGTTGTCAGGAACTTGTGAGCGTCCTGAACATGCAGAGACACACAGGTGGGTTTGAGGGACAGAGGAAAGTTATCAGGAGGAGGTGAAACAACAAGAACCATCAAAGCAGCTGCCACGCTTTCTGGAGGAAATCCTAAAACTCAGGAGCCTAGACAGAGATGGTCCCCTTGAACGAAGAGAGGGCCTGGAGTTGGTGGCGACCGGTGATGCCTTATAGTGATCATGAATCTCCTGCAGAGGGTGAAGAAAAAATAGGACTGGTTAGTTTCTGCTGTTATTTCCGGACGGTGTCTATGAGTTCCGTCTCAGACACTGGACTCCACACCTCCTCCTCATTGCCAGGAGTCCCTCATTGTGAGCAGGCTCTATAGTCTGGAGTTCATATAAAAGAGATGGACTTACGGGGCAACTCACACCGACACCGTAGGCTCTGTTGGTAAGAAGAGGGCGGATTTACTTACCTCTGCTGTGGGCCGAAGCGCACACGTGTTTGTCGTGCATGGTGTTATGTGTCTCTAAAGGTTTGCCATTCCCAGCAACAGGTAATTTATCTCGTAATGCTTACTCTTTTAGCGCATTAGCTAACTTTGTTAGCTAGTTGTATGACCAGAGACAAAACATAGAAGAAACTGTCATCTTCCAGTGGGAATTATAGAAACGGGGACTGAACTTCAACAGTGAGAAAGCACGTGTGTGTGTGTGTATGGGTATGGGTATGTCTGGCCATTTCATCATTTGCAAGGAAATACAGTATAATTACAAGTGATAATAATATTCAACAATTAACTTTACTGCATTGATTGAAACAGAAAAGTTAGGATTTTATATCTAGATCTGACTGTTGGTACTAATGAGGAGCGGAGAGAGTGTGAATGAGGATTACGTAGTGACATATGATGTAATGTTGGACTAACACACAGTCATATGATGAAGCACATGTTGCACCTCTTTGAGACTGTGCACCAACAGGAAACTTCTCTTCCATTACACAAGGAAGATATTTCCTCCCCTTTGACTGACACCAAGATGCACGTTAGGGTTTCCAGCCTTGCAGCGCAGCTCCAGTGTGATGTCAGTGTAGCTCACTGTATTTACACTTAGCTAGTCTTAGAGTATGAAGTAATGTCTGCCAGGGCCATCTATCCTCACTTTGCCTAATTATGCCACTTGCATAAGTTTACTGGACTAGAAAGAAATGGGGTAAAAAAACATCTCCTGAAATGTACATACAAATGTACGTTTTTAGGAGCGACTGACCTGTAAACAAGTATAAATTCTAATGTTCAAAAGTAAAAGTTCCTGACAAATTAAATTTAGGCCTCACAATGCCTAGTCTGAAACTAAGTGTTAGTTGAAATAAACACATTATGAGTGAAGCTCAGATCTTTGGGTATATTTGTTTCTTACTTTAGAGTCCCCAGCCCACTCTCCACTTAAATCTTTAGTCAGAACACATGGCCACAGAAGAATACACCGACATACAACTCTAAACCTTACTATTAAACATGATCACTTTTGTTTGTACACAAATAGAAATGAAAAAATGACAAATTGTGGTTTTACAGGAAATTCTGTGTTTTGTGGTAATTTCTTGGCAAACAGCAGTCAGGCACAGTGATTCTCAGTTATGCCAATGTGATTTTTCCAGGATGTAACTGCGATTGGATGCTAGTCAGCAAAAAAAATTGTTACAGCATGTAACACTCCTTAACACGAGAAGTGTTAAGAATTCCATAACTGCTAGAATTCTTCATAGTCATTTTGACCTTTTAAATTCCAAACTCTATAATCTCTCATGATGAATACCTAACTGAGAGATGAATGCATGTATATCTATAAAAACTAAATGACACCAAAATGGAAAATTGAAGAAGTTTAATTAACAACAAAAATTACCAACATTTATTGTATCAGCAGAACCAAGTGGTCTCAGATGAAGTAGCTGTTGTTTCCTCGTTATGGCTTCAGAATCTCTTTCTTATGAGGATAACATGTTTTTCTGCACCCAAGAAAGGTTGATGTCACTTTCACTCGATCATCGGCGTCCAGGTTTTGTAGAATCTCTGAGGCCTCTGCAACGGACATCTGTCTTTTCATTTGTTCAGGCATTTTCTATAGGCTAAGCTAATAAAATCTAAGCTAATAGCCTCCTGGCTCCAGCTTTGTACCGAACGCACACACAAGAGTGGTATCAAATTTCTAATCTAATTCTTGGGAAGAAAGTGAGTTTATGTACAAATATATCTTTATCTTTGTCTCCAACACCAATATGCATTCTGTAGGTTTTTTATTTGCCCACATAGTCTAAATACACATTCTGCCTTCTTTTGGTGAAAAACATGCAGTTGTTGCTGCAGAATATAAGCCAAATAGTTATGATCTGTCCTAAAAATTAAGGTTTACTATCCATGCTGCAGACTTCTCCAGTAAATCAATATATAACTTGATAGATTAAATAATGCAAAGGCTAAATCAGATGTACACCATTTTGGAAAGACATATCTATGACATTAAACTGCATCTTAATTTTTAAATAGTAGAATGCCTTTAATACTGCATTTTACAGTGTATTTCTACTTCTGTTCATACTAATCTAATCTATCATCTGAATTATCTCCACCAATGCAACATTCAAAGCAGGGTAATACAAATACTAGTTAATTACAGAACCTTACAAAAGTACACTAGGCTGATGGGTGTGTACACAACAAATGTGTGGAAAGTAGTTTTTGTAGACCAAGTTTACAGTACATGGCCTCTTCCTTCTACTTTTGTCCCTACCTGAAAATACTTTCCATTGCTTGCAATAAGAGACACTGTCCAAACCGCACGATCATTGCCTTTCACAGGCACAGAGCATTTACTGAAGCGTGTCTATCTGCTGTGTAGTCTGTTTGGTCTGTCGCTAATGCCTACAATTTAAGGAAGTGGAAATGTTTTTATATGACCACTCCTCAGCATTTCTCTCCTCACGAATGCATTATGATTATATTATGTGTACGCATTGCTTAGCAACTCCAAATGAATGGGCAATAGCAGAACAATGTTGGAACGTTTCATTTTACACTTGAGGGGAACGACCTGATAGCGCAGCGCTGAGAGATATTTTAACTAGGCTCCTGAAAGATCCATCTTTCAAAGAGTCGATTAGTCGAGACAAATGGAATACCACAGGAAGGTGGTCACATTTTCCACAGTCAGTCATATTTCTCAGTCATGGCTATAACTCAAAGGAGAGGAGTGAAAGGGAGGCCTATATTTGGGAGGATTCTGGTATTAAGCACTAAACCACAGACTGATGAGGTTGTAGGATTAAGAAAAATAATTTCAAAAAAGATTTTTACTGTAATAAAATAGCAGGGTTAGTACAAGAAAGGGGTCTTTATTATTGTTTTATCGTTAACCACAGCACTCAAGGATTTCCGTACCTTTTTAAAGGCCCTTTTTTTGGCTAATGCTATTCCAAGTGAATATATAATAATAGATTTAATAAAATACAATTTTAAACACCTCTAACTTAACAAGTGGATTAATATTTATAAATATTCTCCACACATGTAGCATTTGTTCTTTCTAATATATTTGATGTCACAAATATAACTACATATAATAAATGTAACTATCTGCAGTGTTCTTTGGGTTCAGTAGCAGATCTGTGAAAGCGGATTATCATGTATTTACTCCAGAGAACCCCAAACATCCCCGCAGCAAGAACTCTGTCCAGCCTCATCATTTGTTTATTTATTACTTTAAACAGTGGCTGTACGTGAAGAGCTAGGCCTGAGTCTGATCCAGGATCCAGTGGTCACCTTAACCAGTAGGCCTATGTAATAAGAGGTTTGCCACCACAGTCATCTCTGAATACTTTGTAGTACTACAATTATGGTTGTACTTTGTAAAGCAGAGGATTTGTCTTTTTTTTAAACATTTGCCACACAGTAAAATTCTGAGATTAAGCTTTTGTTTAAAGATAGACTAAAAAACAATGGATCAAATGTTAAAAGTGTGAAAGAACTGAGAACTGACGTGTGAATTTACAGTTCCCCTTAGTTCTATGGAATGTTTAACCATCAATTTTTTTTTTTACAGCTTTACTTTTTGGCTAATTCACCACACTCATCAAAGCTCTACAAACCAGCTCAGCACCAAACAGCTGACAGGCAAAGTGTGACACAGTGAATATAAGGGAACAGTTAGTAGCTAAAGAGACAGATATTTTAATTCAATTCAATTCAATTCCAAAAACTTTATTTGTCCGCAGGGGTCAGGAGGTGGTGGAGATCAAAACAAAGCTAAAAGGAAGTGAATATTGGACTTTTGTCATGCAGAAAAAAACACAACTTCAAATGATAGCTAATGTTTCTCTGTATCGGCTGGATATGTAAATAAATGTAGAAATAAATGTATGCAGCTTTAGGATATGAGAATGTACTGATTAAGAGACAAAGATTATTTTTGTGCCAATCCAAGTGTCAGATTTGGTAACTTCCATTTATCACACATTTAGGTCATTTGATTAGATCATTGATTAAGGAGTTTTCTAGTGCTTTTGACACCCTGTAGTACACACAAATTATCAGTGACAGTCTAGTACTTCCAGAAACATCTTTGAGGATTGGCCATATAACTGACAAAAGCCATAGTTTCAAAGTGTTGTATTTATGTGTGGAGGTGATTCTGAACTCCAGTTGCAAATGAAAAAGTATTAGCTAAACTTAAAGGGTCATTTTGGTATTTTTAAACCTGGGCTCTATTTTTACACATTTTGGGTACAAAATACTGCAATGGTTGTAACGTAATCCTTGGGGGCAATTGCACCTGTGAAAAGTGCGTCCACTAAAAGTGCTTGTTTTTGCCACTGACAGGCTCCGACTATTATTTGATTATATGTCTGACAACATTATGGAAAGGATCCCTACAGAAACAGACCCTTTGTTAAAGAAGGAAACAGAAAGTAAGTGTTTCTGGTTAAACAAAAAAGATCTTAATGTTGTCAGGCACTTAGAATAACTATCAGTGGCAAAGTCCTTTACAATTTCCCAAAATGCAAGTAAAACAAAGTTTGTGTGCATGTGCACACGTTTTCCTCTGAATATCTATATATATGTATAATATCTCTAGCCACTGATGAAAGTGCTGAGTATGGGTGGGAACATTCAGGTTTCTGTGTGTTTCCTCCAGGCTCTGGCTCCCTCTCACAGTCCACAGACATAATGCCCAGGTGAAGTGGAAACTGTAAATTGCCTCTGGTTGTAAATGTCAGTTTTTCTGTTTGTGCTCCTGGCAACCTGTTTTGCTCAGTGCATGCTGGATTAGCAGAATAGAGTTGCCTCTGTGATCTCTAACCTCTGTCCATCTGACCTCGAATAGGAATAAGAAATAAGAAATACCACAAGACATAAACACTGACATAAATTGTCAGAAATTGAGATATATTTGTGAGGCACAACCATAAGGGATTGTTGACACTGAGGCCTCTCAGTTCAGTTCAGTGTCCCTGGGGGGACTGTATGTGGATCATGTCTTTGGGTAGCATGGGAACAGCTGAGTCTGGGAAAGGAAGCAGGCTGTCCATTACTGTTGCACAATCCAATTAGCTCGCAGTTGAACTGATAAGTTGCAGATCACACAGAGGCTTTTTGTGACCACTTGTGCGTCTGTTTGTTGGCTGATTTGAGGCATCATCAGCGCAGGTCCTGATCAAGGCTTTTACCAGGGATCCACAAGGAGGAACAGACTGCTTTAAACAGCAACCTAAAAGCTGGGGTACGTGCTAACAGAACATTTTCTCTTTGCTTATCAGTTTGGGCTTTTCAGATTTGAAATATAATTATTGCATTTGTCGAGTACAATAACTGATGCTTCTTTTATATTAAGGTAAATAATATCAACAAGATTAAATCCATTTATTTAAGGCATTTATATTCACCTTCAGTTTTCCATATGGATCTGTTACTAACTTGCCAATTTTAGAATTAACAGCATTTGCAGTATATTTGTTTCTTACAAGTACAATAAGAAACTGTACTTGTTTGTTTGTTTATTCAAAAACAAAGAAAAACATCATCTGACTGTATTTCCTGATAACATCTGTTTTCATTGTCAGCCTCCCATGAGATAAATTCAGTAATTTGTGGGAATGTCCAGGAAGCAGATGGCCATCATGTCGAGTTTCATACAGAGTTTCTTGTTTCTTCTTTTCAAAATATGTAGCTGGACTTACGTTGAATGTGTTCAAAATCCTGCTTGGGAAGTAATAGAGTTTATGGTAAGTGTTATGTGTTATGGTAGATTTTTATTTTAGATGTGGCAGATGCAGTACCCGTAAGTCAGCATTTTCTCTCACTCTAAATTGTTATAAAATTGTGCATCACCTGATAGGAAGAAATTGAGGTATAGAGGTCATATATTGCCTTGGTGATGTGGTTATGTATTTACTGTCTTGCACATTATCACTAAAGTGTGTGGGAGGAGGCGAAGAAAATAGATTTTCCAGATGGAGAAAGTGTTCCTGTGCGCCTGGACGTGACACAAATTGAGACAGCAAACAATTGGAAAATTAAGATTTATTATTTGTACAGAGGTAGCTGAGAGCTGACTCGTGCATAGCCACCAGTCCATTTATTGTGTCTTCATTTCACTTAGTGTGCATTCTTGTTGTAAAACCTGGTCCTAAATTATACAGAACACAAAGATCCAGTACAAAAGTTATACACTCTTTATTAATACTGTTCAACAGCTTAATTACAGAATTATGCTAAGTAATGACTTAATTTGAATACCATAATTTTTTTTATCCTTTCTTTTAAATAGATGGTGTTGACTGCATACTTGCTGGCACTTATCTTCATCTGGACAGGTACGCCAGGGTTTCAATACATCCACATACCCAGCTTGCTGTTCTACAACAAAAATGTTTTTTTATCATCAAGTGGGTTTGATGCTTAAATGATCATGAAGCTTTGCGTTTTAAACTGAGCTTCTGGAAAACAATGATGTCAGCTTGCTCAGACACATGCTGATTTAGTCAGACAACTTCTCCATCAAAAGGACAGCAATGCAGGAGGTACGGTTTGCGTGGTTAACAGGAATTATAACTCGCAATCAAACAGCTGTTATATGCTCATTCAGTAGTCTGACAACAGGAACAGAAAAATGTGTAAATCACAACTAAATAAATTGTAAGTTTGGCTGTATTAAAACACAGTATAGGTGAACACAAATAGCAGGAGGGGACAGAACGGAGGTTGAACCAACTGAAACTCAGCATTGTAACCACTCTGTGATACATCACACTGCACACTTAAACTACATTTCCAAATTTAGTCAGTATAGACTTAAAAGGATCTTCCGGCAGGCCACAGTGACTCTGCAGTCTGGTAAAAAGAACAAATATAAAACAAGATTATGGTGGAAAGTGCTCAGGCTAACCATTCTCTTCTACATTAGAAGACAGTGTAGCACATCATGCTTTTTTTGTGATGTAATAACCATAAAAATGTGTTAGACTGAGATAGTGTTTACGCAAAATGACTTTGGGTTCATTTGTTTCTTGACAACATACTCTATCTAACCGACATAAAGCAACCACATCTGTGTCTGTGATCATTGTTGTGTCTAGTTGGTTTGAGTTGTACGGTGACTTTCACTTATTCTAAGTGTCTGTTTTCTCCAGGAAAGGCTGCGAAATTTCTTGTTCCTCCATGTGACCTGCACATGTTTGAAAGCAATGTTGACAACTGCCTGTCAGACTTCAACAAGAGCATGGAGACGAGTGGCTATCAGGACAGATGCCCATGGCCTGCTGTAAAAGGGTACATATTATTTATTCTTTCTGTCATCATCAAGTGTAGGGTTCTTTGTAGAATTCAGACAAATCAGACACAAATAAATTGCATTTGACTGGATAACTGGTCCACATCAGTGTCCCAAGCTGTCAGTGCAGATCCGTGCATTTTTTAAAGATTGGTATTGACTAAAATAAAGCCGCTTAAATTCCAATCCTTCTGTTTACTGAACTTTCTTGTGTTTTCAGATTAACTAGGCTACAGCTGTTATTTCAATGTGTGGGATACATATTTAATTAACTTTTCTGTAAATATAAATCAGATCGGACCTGGTATCCGAGATAGCTAATATTAAAGGATCAGGATTGGGGCCAAAACTAAGACTACACTACTACTTAAATGATATGTTTATGTGATTAACAAATGCATGCTATTACAATTTCATATGCAGCATGCCATCTATGAGTCTATGTTAATGGCTGCTGTTTGAGGTTTGGCATGTGTGTGTTGGAGGAAGCTGTGCCTGAGCTTAACATTGTCGATTGGCACATTACTCACTTTTTATGGCCTTTTCAGTAAAGAAATATGACCTTTAGTCATGGGAAAGTCAGATATTTTCCTGTTTCCTGGCCACATTTGGCACTGGTCAAAGCTTCAGCTAATTACTCAACTTTTAATGACAAAAGTGCTAGACTGTTGTTGCTGGGCTCATATTTCCAGACAGCAGTTGTTTGTGGAGACTTAAGCTCTTGCCATACTACCTACAGTAGACTGCAGTAGACTCTAGTTATGGCTGAAATAATCCATATTTTACTGTTAACATGGTTTGGGGGTGAGCTCCCTTTAAGCTCAAATGGTGTTTTTGGGTGGAGTGTCCATCATCACAAGGAGCCTAGCTTGTTGTTCAGGCTTCAAGCTGTCAGTCTCAATAAAATCTTAGTGCACGTTTTCCACACTAAAATCTTGTAGTGACAACTGCTTCATGATTTATATTGGTTTAGTGAGGCTATGGTCGCTTCTCCACCCAGAGGGCGTGATTTATCAAAACTTTACAGTGAAATGTAAGCTGCCTCCTAAACATCAGCGGGTGAAGCTTGGAGTTTCCAAGACTAGATGTTTTTGGCTCACTTTGCATCATCTCAAACTGCTCAGTTTAGATATTAAAGTTGCAGCTTTAAAGGACCATGCTGGCTAACCAATTAACTTCAAATCATATTGGTGACCACTTTCCAAACCACGCTTTAGCTCAGTGGTTTCCAAACTTTTTCAAAGCAGGGCACCCCTTCATAGAGATGTTTTCATTACAAACTTCAGGATTTCTTTGAACACTGTTGAAATTGACAAATAATTCCATCGTTTGCTCTGTCAGTCGCTATTTCAGACTGCTGGGCACCTGGAAAACTCACGTCCTGAAAAGCATCTTGTATTATTGTGACATCTGGTAACCGGGAGCTGTCACGTCACCTATCTTAGCTTAGGCATGGCTGCATATTTAGCATGCATATTTTTAATACGGTGATTTTGATGTTTGTTTCTTGTTTCTTTCATTTTGATAATAAACGTTTGTTTTTATGTTATCTCATGGTAAAACAGTTTTGTTAATTTTGTTTGTATGGTAAAATGGAATATGAACAAATCTTGCAGCACCCTTGGTCTGTCCTAAGACTCCTCAGGGTGCTCTAGGAACCACTGCATTTGTCTTCAAACCCCTTTATCCAACACAATGAACATGCATTTACTGTTTTTTGTGTTTTACTTGTTGCATTGTAATGTTCTTAGCTGTAAGTGCCTACTAATGTGAAATGCTTTTATTGCTTCACCATGCAACTGGAACATAATAAATTAAACATATAATATATATATATTTTGTTAAGTCAAGTGAATCAGTGAGATATGATTCTCAGTCTATAGAATCATATCAATTCCTAAACCTCACAACAGTGAATCCCTCAGGACTGCTAGAACCATTTTGATCCATCTTAACTTTGACATCGGCATTCTTCTCTTCTTCTGCAGCATCTACAACAAGGTGAAGCTTTGCGTGGACAACTGGGCTAATGTGTCTTGGTGTAAGGGTCACAGATCTCTGGCAGACAAGGTCTTCTTGGATGTCCATCAAACCTACTTTTCGCTCTGTGGACAGGTCCACGACCCCCCACTCACTACTCTTATTATGTTAATAGCACCTGTTATCATTGCCACACTCTTCCTGCCGCTTCTGTGTGTTAATCTCACCACCTGGAACACAGACATGCCCAGCACTTCGGGGCCCTGATGTGCTGAGCTGACAAAGGAACACTGCAGTATATTTCAGCCTGTGACTTATAATTGTGGCCGTTCTGAAATTGGCTGAGGCTGACTTTGCACTCGCCACCTCTGGCGCAGAGAGATTGGGAAATGTGGACATATATAACATATGGTTTTTACAGTGGCGGGCCGTGCATTTCACACCTAGGCCTTCAGTGATGTCCTACTTAGTCCGACTTCAATAAATACCTCTCATAATACCATCATTTATGACACCACGTGACCACGGTTGGAGAAATTGTATACAGAAACACACTTACGCACTACTGGTCATTGCATCACCTCAACTGTGTACAAAACGGGCTATTTTCCAGCTCATTTAAAAATATGTAAACTCGCATCAGCCATTAAAACATATTTCTACGTGGTACTGTCAAAACTAAAAAATAAAAGGGTATTTAAAATTATCTGTCCAAAAAGTTTTAATAAATTCACACAGAATACAGGCAAGCTTTAACAAGACTGTACACTAAACTGCAAAATCGCAGTTTAATATCAGAAAGACACCAACAAGACGGCCACATGTTGGCGACAGCCAGCGGCACAATAAAACACTTTGAGTTCAACCACACAGCTGCGCCAGCGTGTGATTGGACCAATCAC